>VMDO01015692.1:0-34185 GCA_007922755.1 Pedetes capensis
AGTTATGCAGACTGCCTCTGGTCTCGAACTTGTGATCCTCCTGCCTCCGCCTCCAGAGCCGCTAGGATTACAGGCATGTGCTACCATGCCTGGCTTTTAATTTCTACTTCTAAATCAAGTACTTTATCTTGCATATAATTTTCACATAACCTTACTTTTAGTTTTTATAATCATTTTTACTGGCCTCAAACTAACCTTCCCCATTAATTAAATCAGTCTCTATTATTTTTATTCTTTATTTATTATACCCTTACAATAAAATGTAATAAAAATCAAAACATGAAATCCCAAACTCAAATTTTATTCTGCCTATGATGTAGAAAGATATTAACAGTGACACTCTCCCCAGTTCATGGTTAAGAAAAAGGAAATGAGCTTTGGGATAAAAATGTTTCTTGAACTTATCAAAGATCTGTGATCACTGGGCAATGAAGTACTGAGATTCAGGCTAGATAGATCCAGCCTTTCCAGGGAAAGAGCAGCTGCCAGAAACTGTTCACTTATAGTAGAACATACAGAATACTGATAATGCTATACGTGAACATAAGTAACAAAAATCAACTAAAATTTTAGAAAGTGGCTGAAGGGTAATTATAAATTAGCATAATCATGTAGAAGCTCTAGGAGACCCAGGCACGAAGTAAGTTTGTGTTCACTCACAAGCTACAGTTCATGAAAGATGAGGGGCAGGGAGAGAGGCCATAAGTGTGTCTTGTTTCTTCATGTTAAAGTATGATGAGAAGTCAGACACATATCTAGATAAATCAGATTTGATATAAATCAGATGTCAGAGGTATCAGATGGGGGCTTGAAAATAACTATAATTATGAATATAAAGGAAACAATGACAGGAGAAAAGGTGGTATGAGGTAAGAATATTTTGCTTTCAAAGTTCTGTTGTTTTTCTTTACAAACATAAACTAGCTGCTTCAAAGGGAGTCAGCAGCATCAATGAAGTATACAAAGGAAAAACGTCTGATGATGTAAGAAAGTTCAGATTGTTATCTTAGCATGCATGTTACAGTGAAGACTGAAGACAGGTGCTAATATTCACTGCAATTGTTAATAAACAGCAGAAGCAAAGTTTAAAAAAAACACAGTGAAAGCAACAGTGTGGTATGAAATTTTGCATATGGATGAAATGAGACTGTTTGAGAAAAGTACCTCTTTGAGCCTCAGTTTTTTTAAAAAAGAATTGCCTAACGAGGATTTAAGTCTGTGGAAATTATGTTTATGGCTTTTACTTGGAGTAAGTAGGAAACTGAAAACCAGAAGGACAGATTGTTTATTATGTGAAATCCACCCATGTTTAAAGCCTTTTTTATTTGTTTGTGCCTTATATGAAATTGAAGTGTACAAGAGTATCTGAAATGGACCAATTGTGAAAGAAGAAATCCATCTCTAACTAGTTACTTCCTAGGAAAGGACATTAAATCTCTCAGGGAATCATTTCAATTTATAACTATTTACTTAACTCTGAATATTTCCTCTTCCTTTCATCCAATAATACTTCATGAATAAAGTCAGAATTGAAATAAATTTAGTTAACGAACTCTGAAATGATCCAAATTTTATAGTTCCCATTAGAAGAAATGAGAACAACCTAAATTACCAGAGAGCAAAAGTGAGGACAAGGAGTGTTTAGGAATTGAACACATTGCTACCGTGGTCCCTTTGACGCTGGAATTCCTCGGGATGTTTCTTAATGTGTTCACTTATTAGGAAGCACCACAACCATCTCACATGGGAAGAAGATCATGATATTGATAACTCTTGAACAGAAGCGCATCCATTCACGAAGAGCCCTCATCACACCAGAAGCTGCAGGGCAATGTTGTTGAAATGATCATGTGATCTACAGCCCTGGGAAATCCCCTCCTACCTGACAATCAGACCAGCAACAGTTTCAACTGCATTGCTAATTGCTTACACGACTAAAGAGTCATTCAATTTTATAGCTAAGGATACCTCCCTAATTTATTCATTAATGAAATTTAGGCCCACATCATTTAAAATTAATCAAAAATCTCAAACATACAAGTAAGCAGAGAGCCCAGGAGAGGATAATAGGTTGCCTGAGATGATTTTTAAAGGCAAATTATTTCACACAGTTTCCAGTAAGATAATAAGCTAATAAAGACCTAGGAAACATAGTTAGAATTCAGACTCTAAGACTAGCTTCTACAGTGACTTTTTTTTAATCTGATTTTCCTCTTCTTGTTGTTGTTGTTAGGTGCCGTCCAGTCGAGTCTGACTCATAGCAACCCTCATAGGGTTTTCAATGGCTGACTGTTTTGGGATTGCCTTAGGAGTGGGTTGCCACATCCTTCTCCCATTTTGCAGTGCTGGGAATCAAGCTTGGGACCTCAGAGACTGCAGAGCAGCGCTCTACCAAATTATTTTTGTCTTTGGAGTCAAATAATTTTGCAAATATTTTGTGTCTAGTTTTTGTTGTTGTTGTTAATGATGGTTGGTAGTTGGTGGAGTTTTGTTGTTGTTGTTGTTGCTGTTTGGACACAGGTCCCCCTAACCTGCATGCACAGGCTGCCTATGGCCCCAAACTCATAATCCTCCTGCCTTAGCCTCTTGAGTTGCTGAGATTGCAAGCCGGCATGACAGATTTGGTTGTTTCTCATTTTTAGATTGAAAACGCTGAGATAAAAAACATTGGTTGAAAGCTTCCTTGAACAGAATGATTTCCAGCCACAATATCAGGTGGAGGGCTCTCCAGCAGATCTCCCATACAGTGTTGGACCAGGTATGAGAAATTGACCTAGTTGTTTTGTTTTATAATTTTTAAACAAAAAGAAATATAATGTTCCTCTGCATTTTTCTCCTCCTCCTCCTCCTCCTCCTCCTTCTTATAATATTTTGCAGTACTTGGAGATTAAACCCAGAACCTCCCACATGCTAGGCAAGTGCTCTTTCATTGAGTTGCACCCCGAAGCCCATGTTTTTTTTGTTTTTTGTTTTTAAGTGAGGCAGTGTACCACTACGTTGCACAGGCTGCCCATGGCCTGGAACTTGCGATCCTTCTGCCTCAGCATCTGGAGTTGACTGAATTACAGGAATGCGCCACAGTGCCAGGGTATTTCTGCCTTTCTTAAATCATGTCTCATTTGGGTTAATTGATCACCTTGTATAATAGTATATGACATCTATGTATTAAAGGTATTTGTAATGGCTGGATGTGGTGGTGCACACCTATAATCCCAGCGGCTAGGGAGGCAGAGGCAGGAGGATCGCAAGTTCGAGACCAGAGGCAGTCTGTGTAATTTAGCGAGACCCTGTCTCAAAAAGTAAAAAAATGTGCTGAGGGTGCAGCTCAGTGGTCCAGCACTTGCAGAGCATGCAAGTGTGAGGCCCTGGGTTCAACCCCCAGTGCTGAAAAAAAAAAAGGTATTTGTAATGTATAAATTTATAGCTAAATTGTTTAAAAATAATTACTAAAATTAAAATTGTCAGAAAAATATTAAAATAAGTTGTGTATTTGAAATATTTTGCACTTACATCAGTAAGATCAAAAGTACAACAAAGAGTTTGATTTAAAGTGTGTTAATTTAATGATCTCATCTCGGGTTAAGTGTATAATTGAATATTGATTGTTTCATAAGAAGAGAGACTGGAAGAGAGATACATGCAGTCTCCCTGGCTCTTGCTATCTATTTTCCTGCACCACTGGGGGAATCGGCCACCAAAAAAAAAAAAAAGAAAGAAAGAAAGAAATAATAATAATAATAACTATACCCAGACATGGTCCCTTGACCTTGAATATTCAGAACAATGAGCCAAAGCAACCTTTCCAGTTCCTGATATTGCATTATTGGAGACAGGTAGTGGGTTTAATACATGTACTAGAGTGAATTTTCTATGACATTGACTCATGAGGCCCATAAGATAGTTCCTCTACTATTTTTTTGTTTCTTTTTTTTTTGTTTTGCTTTGTTTTTAGACAGTCTCCCTATGCAGCTCATGCTGGTATCAAACTTGTGCTCCTTCTTCTGTCTCCTGAGTGCTAGGAGCAGAGGTGTGCAATACCACACCTGGCTGGGGTCTTTGTTTTGCAGACAAAGGGGGGCTATAGAAAGCAGAAACAATAACAAGAAGATAAAAGGTAAATTGGGCGTTTCAAAGTTATTTTCCTTTTAATTTCACAACAAGGAAACAGAGAAAGAGAAAAATAACTCATTGATTAACGTCAGATTAGTTCTGCATACCTTTTTGTGTAAGGATTTAAGTCAGGGAACTTCGTTATCGTGCCAATTGAAAGTGGCCTCTTTGGAAAATTTGGCTGTTATCACCATAATTCTGACTTCTCAGAAAGTCAGATAAACAGCTTAGTTTCAGCTCGGTGATGTGGAATTTTAGCCTGAGTGACTCCATTTTGATTTTCGTCCTGGTCTGCTGTGGCCCATTGCGGGAATTGGGAATTAGTCCATGACATTGGCCTCTTACAAACTTCATTTAACGGGGCCCATTGTGACATCGTGCGAAAGGGGAAAAAGGTATTCTTCCTTGGAAGGGGTTAATTATCTCTTATGAGAAGACACATTTTCTGATGTACATTGACATGAGGAGTCAACTTGGAATGCATGGACTTGATCTGCATGTTCTACCATAAGTGTTTAAATTTCAACAGTCGTGGAATAGGGAGAGATCAGTAACTGTAGCCTTAAAGGTCAGAGTTACTCCGTAAAGCAAGCCTAGTATAGCAGAGATTGAGATGAATATTGAATATACCATGGGCTGCCAAAAGAACCAACAGATCTGTCCCAGATGGAGTATAACCAGTGTGTTCTTTGGAAGCAAGGATGGCTAGACTGTGCTTTATGTATTTTGGACACCTTGTCAGGAGGGACCGATCCCTGGAGAAGGACATCATGTTTGGGAGAGTGGCAGGTCAAGGGAAAAAAAAAAGAAATAGCCTTAACTAGACAGATTGACACAGTGTCTGCAACAGTGGGGTCAAACATAAAATCATGTGCCTGGCACAGTGTTAGGCAGTGTTTCCTTCTGTTGTACATAGGGTCACTATCAGTTGGACTCCACTCAATAGCACCTAACAACAACAACTAGCAGAGATGCAGGTCATGAGAAAGCTCAGAGAGAAAACAAAGGAGGGAGAAGCTGCTGATCACTTACTGCCTCAGGAGCAATCGTGGCAGCGAGAGCACAGATCTGTGTTTCAACCCAGGAAAAATACTGAATTTAATTTAACTTGGCTATTTTATAAATTGTTACAATCTTCCACTCTCTAAAATCAACTATCCCATTGGAGCTATCTAGGACACAGCTAAATCTCAACAGAGAAAATCAATGGGGAGTAACAGACAGGGCTTCTGAATCCCAGTGTGCCGGCTAGGACTCTCTCTACCCTAGAACCCGCTGACTTGATTTACAAAGGCAGATGCGTTTTTCATTTCTTCATTCAGAAGTCCATGTGACCTCCAAAATCTGCTTTGTCAGCCGTGGTGCAGGCCAGACGCTTCAGGGGATGAATCCTTGCAGTAAATGTGTTGACGGGTCGTCCTCTGAAGTTGATGTCCACACAGATCAATTCCTCACCTTCACGTGAGGTAAATCTGAAGCAGGTTGTCTGTTGCTCTCATAGACCACTCCCCCCAAACACACACAAACACACACTCGCGCCATTTCCTAGGGGAAGTCCTCTAGGTTTTCCCAGAGAGAATCTGGGCAGAGTCACCTCAGAGCCCTGGCAGGGAAATGGAAAGAGAAATTACCATGCATTGCCTCGGGCCCCTTCCATTAAGGAACAAAAGCCTTAATCTCAGAAGAACGTACCCCAAGGCAGCAGGGAAATCTCATCTTATTCAGGACGGGGAAATTTCATCCAGCTCCAGGGCCAAGTGATTCTCCCTCTTTTACCAGAGGGAAAAAAACATCTAGGAGAAAATAGAAAAGAAAAGCCTAATGTACAGGTGCAAGAGCTATAAAGATATTACAAACTCCTCCTAGTTTTTAGAGGCTGGAAATTTACAGTCAGTCCTCTGTGTCTGTATCTTGTTTTTGATTTAATTAACTAATTAATTTTTCTTCTTTACTACCCCGGCTGGCCTGGAAGTCACAATTCCTCTACCTCAGGCTTACTGCCGGCTGTGATTACCAGCATACAGCTCTTGTCCAGCTCAGTGTATATTTTAAATTCTATGATGATCACTAAAAAGATAGAATCAACACAGGATATGAGATAAATCTTACAGAATGACCAATTAAAATAAGAAAATGAGCCAGGTGCAGTGGGTCACACCTGTAATACCAGGGAGAAAATTTTTAAATGGATCATATCAATAATGCACAAAAATAAAAAAAAATCTGTTCATCATAAAAATTTCATGCAACAACAACAACAACAACAAAAAAAAAAAAAATAGAAGAGGATGTTCCTAAACAGTTTGTGTCTTACCTTTGCATGCCTGTAACAGTGGATTTTTCAGAACAGGCTTTACTGATCCCCAGTTCTTAAACTTCTGTTGCTCTTAGAAACTTTGTTCCCAAATCCAGAGTATGGAAATAGGGAGGAAGATGAAAGATCCAACTACCTTTATAGTGATAAATTTGATAAATATTATCTCAGCCAGTGGTTAAATTTAACAATAGACATGCCACTGATAAAGTACATGATTATTATTCTTAATTTTATTATTAATACAGTATTAAAATATAATTATAGATCAGGAAACTATAATTGTATCAACATATGGTATCAAAAATATTGAAAAAGAATATGAAAAAATGGATAGGTAATTTAAAGGTAAATTATTTCTTTGATACTCCAAAACTGTATTTTATTTATATTTATGGAAGGTACAAAGTGCAGATGAAACAATTGGAGTGAGCAAACTTGTTAGGAATCCCCATTCTGATGTTTGTTAAGTAACTGAGTACACACTGTTCAAACTCCACGTGCACTTTTTCTCTTCTGAAACTGATAAATTTTATAAGGCAGTTTGAGGATTACATCAGGTAAAGTATAATATGTCTGGTGCATCATAAGATTCAATAAAAATAGATTTTTATCAATTGACCCTGATTTTTTTCATTATTTGACTGGTGTATACCAGAGAGTTCTCATAAAGGAAATAGGAAGTAAAAAAGCCTATAATTAGTTCTAGCAATAAAAATTAATAAATTTCTAGTCATCTACTTTAACAGTCCTGTTATATTTTGCTGAATGCAAATTTCCAGAATATGGGGAATTATAATATTTTTCTACAGTGCAGAATTTTAATAAATCATGTGTTTTGACTGGGAAGATATATCTTTTTGGCTTCTTCAAATTTCCAGAGATTATAGATGCCAAGAGAGATTAAATTAATTATACTGTTCATAATTAAATATTCTACCTACAGAGAATTTCTAATCAGCTCCATACACCTACAGAACAGATTATCCTTTCACAATAATTGTTAACTGAATTGATAGCCAATATTAAATAATCCATTTCACAGAAAACTAAAATCCTGAAGAAGCAATATTGTAACTAAATTTTTACTGTTCATAAGTAGAAAAAAATCAACCTAGATTTCTGAGTAGAGCATAAGAATTCTTCTCAAGAATCGCTTAATGTGACACATTCATATAATTAATGTTTCATAAAGGAAATTTCATGGCAGACACTCCAGGCTATGCAGTTTTACTATCCCTGGATATAAAATACCACATTTTTTGCTTATTACTTTAGATTTTTAGACCTCCTTGTAGTGCAAAGTATTGCCTTCCAGCAATAAACAGTTGTGCACAGATTGTATGAATCTGAAGTCCTCACGATCAACTACTTTCTTTTTTTTTGCTTCTTCATTGTATTTTCTAAAGGTTGGTTATGGTTGAAGGACCTCTCTCCTTTCTGAGGGTTTATGGGTCCAATGCTTATGACTTTTCTCACATCTGCCTCATATTTTGCATTCATATAGCTACTCCCCTGTCAGCTGCCAATGAACTCACCCTTAGATAGTAGATCAACTCAGCTAGATAGCAGCAACTGAACCCCAGCCAGAGCCTCTGCCTCTCATCTCTTTTATCTATGATTCATTATAGCTACTGTCTCCTTATGGTACCAATTTTTGTTATTCCTGAGAATGGCACAAAACAATATCAAAAGCAAAACATGTACAATTCTTTATTTCTTGAAAGAGAGACACTTCTAAGTTCTTAAAACCTAAACCTTCCACAATCTGAATTCAACTGGTCTTTCAAAAAAAATCTTCCTATGCTCTCAATGCCTGCAGCTGTAGCCCTGTGGCATCGGATCCCATCAGATCTTGGAAGCTAAACAGGGTCGGGCCTGGTTAGTACCTGGATGGGAGACCACCTGGGAACACCAGAAGCTGTAGGCTTGGAGAAGGACCTGGCAACCCCCTCCCAAAAATCAATCTGCCATTGAAAACCCTATGCACAGCAGAGAAGCACTGACAATAGTGTTTCCCCGTTGTACAGAGGGTCACTATGAGTCGGATACCGACTCGACGGCACCTAACAACAACAACAACAACAACAACAACAACATGCTCTCAATAACACTTTAGTCCTTGTATATCTCCAGCAAGAGAGTCCCCACCGAATGGGAGAAAATCTTTGCACCCTATACATCAGACAGAGGACTAATATCCAGAATTTGCAAAGAACTCAAGAAAACCGTTCCTAAGAAAACAAATAACCCAATACACAAGTGGGCAAAGGAACTGAACAGATAGTTCTCAAATGAAGAAGTTTGTTTGTAAGGCCATGAAGCACATGAAAAATGCTCAATGTCCCTAACCATTAGGGAAATGCGAGTCAAAACAACTCTGAGATTCCACTTTACTCCAGTAAGAATGGCCACGATCAATAAAACAAACAACAACAAATGCTGGTGAGGTTGTGGAGAAAAGGGAACCTTCTTACTTTGCTGATGGGGCTGCAAATTGGTTCAACCACTTTGGAAATCAATACGGAGGTACCTTAGAGAACCAAAAATAGATCTACCATATGATCCAGTTATGCCACTATTGGGGATATACCCAAAGGGAGATGAGTCATCATATCACAGAGACACCTGCTTCTCCATATTCAATGCAGCATTTTCCACAATAGCAAGGATATGGAATCAACCAAAGTGGCCATGAAAAGAAGAATGGATAAGAAAGTTATGGTACATACACACAATGGAATACTACTCAGCAATTAAGAAATAGATACTTAAAGTCGCATTTTCCTCCAGTGTTCTTTTATTGTTTAGAATTTGTAGAACAGGAAAGTTTAAAAACAGTGCTATCTCATAGTTCTCAGATATTGGCTTCATTCAAGTAAAAGTTTCCTCAATCACGTTTATCATGAAAATGAATCTTTTATGGTCCATCCCTTAGTTACTTTGTGATCTCAGACAAATAATTTCTGACAAGCAGCAGAAATTAACAACTCTGGCTATGGAGCCTAACTGCCCATGTGTAGCCTTTGAACCCATACGTAAATTTACCCGTGTGTGTGCCTGTGTGCGCCTGGATACGTGGGAGGCTCCTCTTTGTCTTGCGTAATTTGTGGGGACTTGTCTAACACACACGTAGAAGAGTGGACGTTCTACAAAACACAATCACATAACCCCCATATTTAAGTTCTACCAAGTTCTCTCATGATCTCAGCACCATTCTTATTGTCTGGAGAATAAAATTTTAGAAAAATAATGTGACAGAATAAACCTGTGTTCAAGTAAAGTGAACAAAATCCTCACACATTTGTGTCCATTGTAAATTTGTCAAATGACAGCTTTTATTGGAGCACATTTAACTGCTTATGTTTTTAAGGAGAGTTTTCAGTTCTGTGGCCCTTTTATTATCCATATGCTTTAAATATGTCTGTGCATTTAGTATCATCAGTAAAGTTTTCTGGAATCCTGCTGTCAGGTGATGT
The DNA here is from genome assembly GCA_007922755.1 of Pedetes capensis. NCBI lineage: Eukaryota > Metazoa > Chordata > Mammalia > Rodentia > Pedetidae > Pedetes > Pedetes capensis. The sequence continues at coordinate 9,904 of VMDO01015692.1, forward strand.
GAAGTTCAAGTGGACCTCAGTTTTCAGTATGTCAATCAGTAATATAGAAAAGCAAAAATCCTCAAAACTGAGATGAGCCACAGAGCCAAATTAACAGTAAGAACAGAGTTATTTGTTACCTGTGGTCTTGGTCTTGTTTTCTCCATTGCTTATCTGACTATTGGGACTCAATATAAAATACATTTTACAAATACATAAATGACAGTAATTTACAAGCGTTACTGATAGATAGAGAATTGGAAAGGTAAATAACCTCTACTTTAGGGGTTATTGCAGCATGATAATGTTGCAGCATCCAAACTTTAAAATTCTCTATGGTTAAACATTCTGTAACATTTCAAATTGATAGTCAATTTATTTTCAAAATGAACTTGGAAAATAAGATTTCAGAGACAATTTAGATTTTTAAGCTGAACATTTAAATTTGTAAAAGTTGATTGAATGTTTAAAAAAATTGATTCTAAATAAGCTTTCTTGATAACTTGGTGTTGTTCGGTGCCATTCTACTAATTTGATTCACAGTTCCTTCATGTTGGATTGATAAATTCTTACATTGGTAAATCCTTAATTATAGATGTACATTTTTAACAATGATAACCTTAAATTATTTGTTTTTTCTTCTAAACTGTGTATCTTTTTAAAAACATTCAATTTTATATCAATAAATTATTTAAATATATGTTAAAGAGTTTTTCTTTTAACTAAGCATTCTAAACTACTATGATACTAAATTTAAGTGTGAATTGCTGCACCTTTGAAAAATAGCTATATCATTAATCTGTAATTGGCCATTGACATATTCATTTGTTCAAGAGACCAGCTGTTGGTAGGACAATTTTCATGAAATTAAGAAATCAATGTTATAACCATATGTAGTGTTTGATTAGATGCAGAGGGGAATTAGTGATAAAACTAGAATGTATACTTCATAAAGAGATGACATTCACATAACCTCAACCCTTTACATTGACAAACCTGAAGTTAAAATGTTTTGTGCTTAGAAATGGTTTGTTTAACCTTCCAACATATGTCTTTACTTATGCTTTATAGAATGTTTTACTGCATGTTCTTTACACATTTTATAGAAAAGTAACATCAGAAAAATGTAACTGCAAAGATAAAAGATAACCTTGTATGCCTACCCTTAATATAACATCTGTGATTACATTAAAATAAAATCAGTAATAATTTACAAGTAAAATGCCCATTATGGGCCACTTTCTAATGAGAAGATAATGTGATTAATCTGAGAAATGTTTTTATCAAAATACTTACTATATCTAATGATTGGAATATATATATTAAACATCAGTCTATTCACTTAATTTAATAAATGGAAACCAAATCTGATGTGTTTAAATAAAAACAACATTTAAAAGGGTCCAGGAAGCCAGCACAGTGGCATATGTCTATAATACCAGGAATTTGGGAGGCTGAGACAAGAGGCTCTCAAGTTTGAGGATAGAAGCAATCTGGAAAGGTGAGTGAGACCCTATCTCAAAATAAAGAAAAAATGAAGCTTAAAAATGGAACTGAGGGTGCAGTTCAGTGGTGTAGCATTCCTCTAGCATGTATGAAGCCTTAGATTCAATCCCCTTGCTCAAATAAACAAGTAAACAAATAAATAAGCTGTGAATATAACTCAGTGCTAGAGTTCTTGCTTTGATGAAATGAGTCAACATCAACTGATAAATTATGAATAATATATTTGCATAGAGAAGAAAATAAAAATAATACACAGAATAATTTTACTGACTAGCTTCAATATCTTTATTGAATAAATCATAATCAGATGACTTCCAAAAGTTTGATGAAATACATATATGAATATCTAAATTATACAAATTGTATATTCATATTATGTTAGGGCTGGGGTGTAGCTCAGTTCAGTTGGTTGAGTGCTGATCTATGCAGTCTGAAGCTCTGGATTCAATCCCCAGCACCACAAAAATTGGAGAAGGACATGGCAATCCAATTCCTGAAGCAATCAATCAGCCATTGAAAACTCTGTCAATAGTGGAGTACTGCTGACATAGTGCCTGACATAGCACAGTGTCAGGAAGTGCTTTTTTCTGTTGTACATAGGGTTGCTATGAGTCAGATCTGACTCAACAGCTCCTCACCATAACAGGCTGGACAGAGGAATGATTTCTGTCCCATGCAGGACAGAGCTTGTTGATGCAGAATTTAATGACACACACATGAAAAAATGAGGCTTGTCAATGTCTGAGATTTTCCATTTGATATTTTTGGACCAAGTTTAACTGCACGTGAAGAGTATCACGGGTGAGGGATCATGACTGTGCAACGTTTGATTCTTTGTGGAAATGTCCTTAAGCTAAAAAACAAAAAAATCTGTAATGTTTTGGATGTCGTCCCAGGGGAAAGTCCTGGGATGACTGCTCTGCCCTACCCCTGGCAAGTTAAATGGTGCCACCTGCTGTGCTGCCTGAGGCTGGTGCATTGTAGGTGAAGACGCTCCCTTGGCCTCCAAGGCTGATGCCAGGGGGGTCACACCTGAGTCCTGCAGCTGCCAGGATGTGCACGCAGGCTTTTGGGGCGCCAGAGTCCCCTTCCAAGGCTAACAAAGGTGCAGGCTCCCATTTGCCCTCCGTACCAGCACACAGATCTTCATTACAGGCAAAGCAAGTGCACAGGCTCTGTCTGCAAACCTTGGTCTAGGTATGTTGTTGTTGTTAGGTGCCATCGAGTCATGTCTGACTCCTACCGACCCTCATAGGGTTTTCAATGGCTGGCTTTTTCAGGATTGCCTCAGGAGTGGATTGCCAGGTCCTTCTCCTGTTTTTGCGGTGCTGGGAATCGAACTCGGGACCTCAGAGACTGCAGAGAGGCGCTCTACCCACTGAGCTAAATCCCAGCCCCATGGTCTAGGTACAGGAAGCTTTGTTCTGCACCTAGTGCTGTACCCCACCACTGCCCACCCAGGACCGAGCTCCAAGGCACAGCCCTGGGCTGGCGTTGCCACCCTACTCCTCAGAGGCAGGCTGAGTTTTGAGCCTCGCCCTGCTTCCTGATGCTGCCAGAGCATCAGCAGCGGAGTCTCCTCCCCACCTGGACAGTGCAGCTCCAGCGGCTCAGTCTGCAGGGCTCTGCCCGGCTCTGGGTTCCCCACGCAGCACCTGGACTTAGCTACTTCTTCCTTCTCTGGGAGAGGCACCTCTCTCCGTGTTACCTGGAGTTGGAGGAGGGGTGATACGGGCTGCTCTTTTCTTCCCATCCCCATTGCATCACTGTGGTCTCTCCCTTTGTGTCTGTAGCACGTACGAAGGTGTTTGTGACTGAACAGCTGTTCAAATTGTGGCTTCTGCAGGGAGAAAATTGCTGGAGATCCTTACTCAGCTACCATGCCTCCTCCTAAAATTTTTAGTCTAGTATTTATTAAGTGTGTTAGATAAACATTCAATTATTCATTTAAAATATCAATTTCTTTTGATTTTTCCCTAATAAGTAAATATTTAAAGCTAAAAACTTGGAAAAAATTCATGTTTCTACCATTGATAATATAATATGACATCATTTTACTTGTCAATTAATTTTCCCTTTTAATTAATCTTCACTTACTAATATTTACCCGTGTTTATTTCATCTACTGAGGTCACAAAAGTCATTACCAGAGATTATTTTTTAAATCTCTTAATATGTTGTCAAAGACACAGATAAAATAATTTTTCTGTTCTTACCCTGAGTAAGCTTCTTTGTAAAAATCCAATTTTCTTTATTGTTTCTTTAAGATTTTTGAAATATGAGATCTAATAATACGTGAATACCAACTTAGAAGCACAGATGGCTCCTGGCAACCTTACAAATAAATTATATTTCACTTCTTTTCACCGCAATCTAGAGAAAGTTTGAGCAGCAATGTAAACATATGGACCCAGTACCTAGTGTCACTGTATGTGGGGCTGACCTCGCTTTTCTCTTTCCTGTAACAGTAAATTATCATTGAGAGAATAGCTGTAGGCGTGGTATCATTCTTCACAGAATCTCATAACTGGAAGGATTTCATGTTCTCTTCCTTTTGCGGTTATAAGGGGCACTCTTTTCTCCTCACGTGAACCAAGTGTAAGCTGTACTTACCCCAGAGAATACTTTAGTGTGCATATTAAAGATGTTGCCCAAATATTAATAAACTAAGGAGGCACTTACGTAAAACTGCCAGCATTTACACAAAGGAGAGCAGAAATGTTGACTAAATTGAATAATGATAATTCGTGAAGAAAAACCTGAAGCAAGAGAGTGATTATGTGGCAAATGTATTTCCACATTCCAGTTTTACTGGATGTGAGTAGAATTGTGCTATATTGTGCACTCATCCGCCTTTTATCAATATCCAGCGAGCAGAGGTATAAACACAGTTTGCATGTGGCTGATCCTACTTCCTTCTTGTGCATATGTCCTTTTGGTTTGTTTCCAGTATCAGCATGTGAGACACATATTTATTAATAAGCATTCCCTTATCATTACATTTAGAAGTCTACGTTCACTTATATGTTTTTATCATCTGTGACTAAGATTTGGGGTATTGATTCTGCATTCTAATCATATCGGAAGCTATGTAACTTTGTAGTTTTAGATAATTGTGGGTTCATGAAGAGTTAAGAGAGACAATAGCGGTTCTCTCTACTCAGTTTTCCCGTGATAACATTTTGCATAACAATAAGACAATAAGCACCACCAGAGAATTGATATTGATGCAACTCACTCATCTTTTTCATATTTCATCAGTTTTACCTAGACTCCGGATTTGTCTGTGTGTGTGTATATATGTATATGTACATATGTGTATATATGTATGTATATATATACACATGTATATACATATATGTGTATATGTGTGTGTGTAACTCTGCACATTTTTCATATGTGTAGACTCATGTGATACTATCACAAAATATAGGACAATCCCAAGTGTCCATCATGCTGTCTTTGATAGTCAGCAGTCAACTCCCTCCTCTTTCTCATCTCTGCCTTGTGGCAATCATTAATATCCTCCCCATGAATAATTTTAACATTTTAAGAATGCTGTATACAGTGATCAATCCAATATGTGATCATTTGAAACTGACATTTTTTTCTCAGTGGAGGCCACTTGAGGTCCACCCACCCACCTTGTTTTTGTGTATAATTTGTTTCTGTTTATCACTGGATAGTATTCCATCGTAAGAGTACAATGAAGTTTACTTGTTCACTGGCTGAAGAAAAATTTGACTGTTTCCAGTGGGGGAATCTTAATGCCTTTTGCTCAGATGAGAAAAGAGAAAGAAGAATAGCAGATGTCTATAATCCCAGTGACTTGGGAGGCTGAGGCAGGAGGATCGCAAGTTTGAGACCAGAGGCAGCTGTGTAACTTAGTGAGACCCTGACTCAAAATGAAAAATAAAAATGGGCTGAGGGTGCATCCTTGTGGTAGAGTGTTTGCGAAGTATGTGAGTGGCACTGGGTTTAACCCCTAAGTACTTCATAAAAGAAAAAACGAATGCAAGGTAGCTTTATGTTATTAAAGAAGTGGATTATCCATTGTGAATTCTTTTATATCTCATTCAAACATGGCTACCTTTATCCCACAGCATCATTTTAAGTCCTAGATCAGTATACAAATTATAAAAAGACACAAGGCTGTGACAATCCACTCCCAACACAATCCGGAAACAATCAGCCATTGAAAATCTTAGGAGGGTCATTATGAATAGGACACAATTGGACAGCACCTAACAAAAACAAGGAACAGAGAAAGAAAAATGCTAGCTATATTTCTTGAGGTGGTTTGCTTTCCAAGTGTCTCGAAATGAGACAACTCCAGAATGCATTAGAATGGAGTACCTTTTCCTTTTCCTTTTTTTTTTTTTAACAAGCTACGTTGCCCTCAGTCAGTGGTTGAAGGAAAGACAGAAGAACACCTCCCGATTTCTTACTTTCTGCCAGTGCACTGAAGCTCTTACATAGGTTAATTCATTTAGCCATAGGTCATAGAATTCTCTTTTATTCGAGATGAACAAGCGTTTGGCTGCTCTGTTTAATATATTACATCTTTGCATTTATTTAATTGAAATTATCATATTGTGTAAATAAATGAGGGTTATCATGAAATTAAATATTATGTTGTAACTAATTCATTTTGAAATAATTTAACAGTCATTGGGTTTTACACTAATTGCTTTACAGGATTAATGAATTTACATAGTTATTTGAGTCTCTGTTACTTGGCCAAGTATAGAAAAAAGAAGCTAATAAACTAGTCTGAGAACTTATTTGTCATAAGGCAGTGGAAAATAAAATTCTACTTTAAAACAGTGGCAGTCTTACTTTGCATAGAATGGCTGACCATAAAATCTATTTCCAATTTTTCAGTACTTGAGCTGAAATGAAGTCATGTGTAGAAAATATTTTCTTATGTAGATGTAAATTATTAGTGTCCACTGGGCCGGACTATTATTGAACTGGGGCAGCGAGCTCCAGTCGGAGGAAAGAAGTGCATAGAATATCAGACAGGGAAGAACATGGACATCTGAGAAGAAGAATGGACTCCACTGTAGTAGAAGCATAGTGAAAAGGGGAAAAAAAAAAAATTAAGTGTACTTGATGATGTCCGGAAGGTAATGAGAGGAGAAATCAGATGGTTCTTGCAGGGTACATTAAGCAATTTGGATATTATTCTCATAAAAAAGTAGCCAGCCAGTGAGAGTTTTCAGCAAGAAAGTAAGACTCTTTAATTTACGGCCATAAAATTTCATCTACCAACAACAAGGTTCATGTCTGTCAGCTTCTGCTATGGGGGCCTGTGTGTTGCTGTGCTGCTGACAGCTATGCCACTGGTATTTCAGACACCAGCAGGGCCACCCATGGTGGACAGGTTTCAGCTGAGCTTCCAGACTAAGACAGACTAGGGAGAAGGACCCGGCAGCCCACTCCCGAAACAATTAGCCATTGGAAACCCTATGAATAGTAGAGAAGCACTGTCAAATACAGTGCTGGAAATGAGCCCCTCAGCCTGGAAGGCATTCAAGAAACAACAAGAGATGAGCTATTTCCTCAAAGTAGAGTAGACGTTGATGACAGAAATTGAGTGAAGCTCCTGGGACCTCCTTTTGCAAGACTCTAAATGAGAAGAAACACAGTGTCTGCAACATTGGGCTCAAACGTAAACAGATCGTGTGCCTGCCACAGTGTCTGGTAGTGTTTCCCTCGTTGCACATAGGGTTGTTATGAGAGGGGCCCAAATACATAGCACCCAACACCTCCTTTTTAGACAATGAGTTGGAGATGGGAGTTGGGAACATAAAGAAGTGCTGGGGTGGGTGCGATGCTTTGAGTCCCTGTACCAGTCACCCCAGGGGTGGTGCCAATAGAAGCGCATTGACATTAGCATATAATTTGAGTCATGAATTTTACTGATGATCGAGTTACTTTAGGGGTATAACAGAGACAGGGGTGAGGCACTCTTCGACTTTTGTTGGGGCTCAGGGATGAATGTAGGCACTGCCAGCTGAGACTAGGACATGGGAAGAACAGATCCAGAAGGTTGTAGCCCGGGAGTGGGCGAGGGAGAAGCAAGGCGTGGTCCTCTGGTCCTTGTGAGAATCGAGTCCCCACGTGGGGATTAGAATGGATGCGCTGTGCAGACGGTGATGGTCAAGGTCAAGGCTACTCACTGAAACGTGGATTCACTAATTTAAGCAGTCTAGACTATCGGTCACACATACGTGAACTTGTAAAGTGTTTGGGTGCTACCCCTTACCCTTCTCATCCCCACTGTTGTCTTTGTGTGTGAGTGTGTTTTGTGGACAATTTCTAATTGTATCTTTATATATATATTTTTTAGCACTATGGGTTGAACCCAGGAGCTGAGTCCAGAGCCTTGCACATGCCAGGTAAGTGCTCTACCACCGAGCTGCACCCCAGGCTTCTTAATTTTTATTTTCTTATTTTGCGACAGGATCTCCTTAGGCTGCACAGGGTTCATCTGGCTTTGAACTCACTGTCTTCTTCCCTTAGCCTTCCAAGTCTCAGGGCTTACAGGTGTGTGCCATAGCGCCCAGGTTATATGTACCATTTTAAACAATAAGTATAACATGCTGACAGCAGAACTGTAATAACCTCACCACAGAAGATCGCACATAACATACACTGTATTTTATTAAGTATAATCATTTGGGAAGATAAAAGGTCATTGGAATGCAGGCATGGCCCCTTGTCCACGCCTTGTGTGATTGCTTCTGCGCTACCCCAGCAGAGCTGACTGTCAAAACAGAAACACAGGCTTAAAAGATTTAGCACTTGTTCATTTATGAAACAAAACAAATAAACAAAAAACAAAAACCTTGTTGACCTCTGTGCCCGAGCAAATTCTGGAAGGTAGAGGAAGTGTGAATTAGAAGAAGCTCCTCTTTCTGGCTCTGTAGTAGACAAGCGAGTTCAGACAGATATGAGAGGCTGGAGGATCCATCCCCCGTGGTCCAGTGTCCAGTCATTGACGTCAGGGCTGCTTAGCTGTTGGAGAAGAATCAGTAAATTTCATTCATATACTTGAAATACGGGCAAACTAGAAATGAATAGTCCAGTCTTTCCAACAATTGTGTAGATGTCTGTTTTCCTCTATAAAATATATTTCTGCTCGCAATGCTTGTAGAATTTTCTGCTTCCTGTCCTAAAGACTGTGTGGTGCAGGCATCAGGTTTTGTTTGCTATCAGATAATTAAGATATGAAACAATATAAGTCTAACATATTTTAAATCATACTTAAGCATGGACAAAAGGAGATCAAGCTGAACATTATATGTGATGTTAGAATTATTACTCCAAAGTAAATTGATTTCAATTATAGTTTCCAGAGTTTTTCCCCTTATTTTATCATCTGTCAGAAATATTTGGTTGATCATTACTTAAAACACCCAAGGTGAATTTTCTCAACATACTTAGTGTCTACTTATATAAAATGCCCTGCCATTTATTCTACCTCCAAATAAATTTCACTTATAGTAAAGAGCTGATAAAATTCTGTCTCTTCTCAGTATTATCTGTTTCCAAAGAAACATGAATAAAAAATTTCAAACCTAAATATTACTATTCTTGAATTACATTCAGATTTTTACTTAAAAAAGAGGCACTTGTTTTATACGGCATCACCAGGGGCTCAGCAGAAAGCAAAAGTCACTCTGTTCAGAGTGCTGTTTACCGTGGTTCAAGCAGGGTGTGGAGGAGCTACCTATGAAACCATGCACCGCGTGGGCTTTGCGCAGCAGGGGCGTCTTTGTGCCCCTTTACCTGCATAGGCAAAAGGATGACAGAAAATAAACTCCAAGGAGGTTTGACAAGCAGGCTGCTCGAGCAGAGTTGAGGACCCAGAGAAGGAACCCAGCCTGTCTTTGGAACGATGAGGAAGAATCATCCGGAAGACCCAGTTGGCACTCACTCTTGTCTCGTGGCCAGAAGCTGCTGTCCGTGCTCTCACATTTTCTGATCCAAATGTCATTAAAGTGAAAGTGATAGTTTGATTCCTGGATGTGCCTCTGCAGAGAGGTAGAAGAACCTTGGTGAGGAGAGAAGGGTATTGAAACGTCTTGAGACAAATGTGTGGGTGAAATTCCGCACACCCTAGGTATGAGCTCTCTGTTCCTGCTTTAACAAATCATCAGAAATGCACTAGCCTGAAACCACACGAGCTGCTACCATAAGGTTCTGAGGTCAAACCTGGAAGGACTTTCACTGGGATAAAATCCAGACATCAATGGGTTGCACCGCTTTTGGCTCATCCGGGGAAGAACCTGTTTTCTTGCTCTTCCCAGCATCCAGAGCACATCTCCCTCTGCTGACTTGTGGCTCCATTGTCCACCTTCGTGCCAGCAACGTAGGATCTTCAAAAACGTCCCCCTGACCTGAATTTGTCCTCCCTCAGGGCATCTCTCTGACTGATGCCTGTCCTCTTCTTTCCCTTACAGAGACTTGTGATTTTGCTGCGTCCACCTGGATAAAGAAGATAATTTTGTAGTCTCGACATACTTAGTTTAATCACACATGCAAAATACTTTTATCATATATAGTGTAACATATTTTCAGGTTCTAGGAATTAGGATTTGGGCATCCTTGGGAGGTGGGTATTATTCTGCAAACCACATCGTATTTGAAAGTATAGACACACACTACTATAATAATCAAAATTTTATGAAAAAAGGGTGTATCCTAACGTTAAACATACAAATCTTACACCTCATTCTGAAACAGATCTGCTTTGTAATTTGGGTGCAAGTTATGGTGCTTTTAAAATCTGTATACTCCTGAAGCAATTCCAAAACCAACCATTGACAACCCTTGAAGGGTTGCTATGAGTCAGACCTGACTCAACATCACCCAACAACCACAACAAAATATATATATATATACACACACACACATATACACACATATACATACATATACACACATATATACACATACATATGTATATATATATTTGTATGCATGTAAATACACATGTGTGTATATGTATGCATGTGTGTATATATATGTGTGTGTGTATATATGTGTGTGTATATATATATATATATATATATATATGTATGAATGATATGTATTATAATTTTGGAGTAACTAAAAATGAAACTTCAAGTAAACCAGAAAACCTCTCCCCAATTTTATAAGCCTCTCCACACTAGAAAAGAGAGGAGCCAGTTTTATTATTGAGTCAATCCTAAACCAGACTGGTGGGCACATTGTAAGCTGTCCGCTAATGAGACTGCAAAGACAGATGAAATCTCACTCCTTTATGTAGCCAGCAGGTACCATCCATTATACGCATGTTCTCGAGATAAATGATAACTGTCCTCATACGAGAGGACTTGACAGCATCATTTGCTACATGTTGCTCATCTGAATTTCACCTGGTAATTGGGAAGGCCATCTGTGTTAGTTAATTGCCCTTATGCAAAGGAAAATAAAATTTCTCCCACCTTTATGGCAAGCAGGTAGTTACAATGTAGGAGTGCTGTATTTCTTGGTGTTTTGCATTTTGTTTAGCTTTTAAAAAGAATTACTTAAGCATCATAGAAATAAAGAAATGAGTCACAATCACAATTTATTAGAGAAATTCTCTAAAAAATATAAGGAGAGAATTCTCAGTTGGCACCAGGGAAAATAAGATTAAAAAATATCTCTATGATTTCAATATTAATATAATTTGATTAATTCTTCTTAAGAAAAAAGTCCAGCTTCTCAGATTACTTGCTTAGCACAGAGGTTGAAGAGGTATGGTGAAAGGATACAGCCCTGATGTACACATTTCTCGACTTTAAACCAGGCAGTATTTCCTTGTTCTGTTCAAATGATAGCCTCCTGGTCCATTTACAGATTCCTCATGAGTACAATTAAGTGCTGTGGTGTCCCCATTCTTCTCAATATCATCCACAATTTATTGTGAGTCACACAGTCAGAAGCCTTTGCATAGTCAATAAAACATAACTAGACATCTTACAGATATTTTCTGATTTGGGCTAATATCCATCTGACATCAGCAATGATGTCCCTGGTTCCAAGACCTCCTCTGAATCTGGCTTGATTTTCCAGTAGTTCCCTGTTAACATACTGCTGCAATGTTTTTTGAATGTTCTTTAGCAAAATTTTACTCGCATGAGATATTAATATCTTTCAGTAATTTCTGCATTCAGTTGGATCTTCTTTTTTGGGAATAGGCATAGCAGTCAGTTGGCCAAGTAGCTCTTTTCCAACCAAATCTCCTGACATACATAAATACGTGAGCACCTGCAGTACTGCATGTGTTTGAGTGAAACATCTCAACTGGTATTCCATATTCCATCAATCCCTGGAGCCTTGTGTTTGGCCAGTTCCTACGAAGCAGTTTCCACTTCTTCATACAGTACATTGGTTCCTGATCATACGCAGCCTCCTGAGGTGGTTGGTCATTCACCAGTTCTTTTCGGTATGAGTTGTGGCATGTCACCAAAGAAATAATTCATGAGGAAGGCAAAGGATACTAAAAGACAGAAAAAAAGAAAAGGACAAATTATATGTCAAAAGAGACTCTGAAACCTGCCCTTGAACATCGTGCAGCTAAAGCAGGAGAAAAACACAACAAAGTAAAGGACTAAGCCAAAGATATCAAAGGGCAGCTTGAGAAGACAAAATCAAATATAATAATGACACGTGCAAAGAGTTGGAGATAGAAAACCAAAAGGGAAGAACATGCCACTATTCTTAAGCTTGAAGAATTGAAGAAAAAATTCAAACCTTGAGTGGCAATAGTGAAGGGCTCCACAGGAAAATATTAAAGGGTGCAGGAAACATCAAAAGAAGATGGAAGGAATACCTAGAGCCAATGGAATAATAGTCAGCCAAAAAAAAAATGAAACCTTATCATTTATGACAACATGAGTGGAGTTGTTGGATTAAGTGAGAACTCTGAGACACAGGTGGAATCTGAAAAGTCAGTCACACGGAAGTTGAACATAGAATGGCTGGCACAGGGGAGAAGTGCAGGGGAGGAATGGGACATGGTCAGTGGATACCAAGTTATAGTCAGACAACAGTAAGAAGTTATAATGTGTGACTGAACAGCAGTATAACTGTGGACGACAATAACGCACTGCATATTTCACATAAAGGATTTTGAATGGTTTGCCATAAAGCAACAGTCAATGTTTGAGGCGGCAGGTACGTTTACTCCACTTCCAACAATACAGCATGTATACATGTTTGGAAACTTCACACAGCACCCCATAACTTGGACAATTTTTATATTTTTATGTATCCATTGAAAATGGATATAAATGAAATGAAAGATAAACTTGACATGTTATAATATGGAAGAAATTATGCTGAGTGAAATAATCAAATCATATTATATGTGGGCTGGAGGGGAGCATACAGTGGTGTGAAGGACTTAGAGTTTTGCAAGATGAAAGTTCTTGAGACTGCACAACAGTATGAATGCACTTATTGCTAATGGACTGCATACTTAAAATACAGGTATAATAAATTTACCATGCCAGCCATCTTAACACAATTACTAAGAATTTCAAAAATAACTTTAGAAAACCTCCCCAATTATTCTTAAGGAAAGTTCTTTCTACTCTTCCGGCTCAGATAAAGTTCTTCCTCTAAACTGCATTTGTTATTGAAAAATAAATTTCAGATTTTTTAAAGTGCATGGCAATATCTTGACTAGTAAAAGATGTATTGCAAAAATACATTTATTATCACTTTATATTGATGATCTATTCAATAGATGTGCTTTTTCATAATTAAAATATCTTAGCTTTAATTTGAATTATAAGCTGAACATATAATTCACTATCTATTACTTAAACTGGAAGGTGACTTCATATTTTTAACTTGAAGATATTACTTCAAAATATATTTCCTGTGAAGATGTACTGAGTTCTTTCCTTCTTACATAACTGCATATTTTGGTCCAAAAAATGTTAGTCTTGTGCAGTCACAGGCTCTAAATCATCACCTCATCCTGTAAGAATTTATATAAGAGGCTAACGTTAGTGCATCCTAGAAAATGAATCTAGGGCTTAGATTGAGGTGATAAGTAGTATACTGCAAGAATGAATCTTCAGTATTGGCCGTACGGAAGATTTTGCAAAGCTTTGCTGGAGTCACCAGTTTTGAAATACGTTTAGCTCAGGTGTTTGTACTATGGATGACAGTACTTTTATTAACTCGTGTCCCCAGCAAAAATGTAATGCCACTTGGGGTTTCTTATGATCTCATTTTTCTGGACATCGTGCCCTGTCTGTGACAACATGCAAGTGGATAATTTGTGAAATCATTTAATGAAAGAACATCTGCTGGTCCAATAAAATTCTACATTGTTGTTCTTTTTACCATGGAAGTAAAATATTAAATGTGGCCCAGAAACATTGCCTTCTCTTCCTCCCCTGCACCCTCATGACTCGTACTGAGAAAATAAGTCTGCAGAATCTTTCTTGTTCCACTAATTTGTTGGGGATTAAACACTTAGCGGATACCATTTTTATTAGGATAATTGATTGGCAATATTCCTTTAGGTAAAAAGTATTAAACCACTTGGTAGTTTGTTCTATGTTCTCTCTACCTTCTTTTCTGTCTTTAGGTAGTTCTTTCATTTCCTTCATTGAGTAGTTTTGGGTTATTTTTTAAACCAAGATATGTTAACACATTCTCTTATTTTTAGGGTTAAGTAGAAGCTAGGAGGAAATTTTTTTATTACCACCATTTGGATTATTGAATATATATTTTCTATCATGCCTGGTGATAAAGCAGGCATATACATTACCTAACCTATATCATTTGGTACATGGATTTTGAGTTATACATGCATCAGAGAATAATTGAATAATAATGGACAGCATTGATTCAAAGATCCTACATGAAGATGAGATATTTAGTATAAAAGCCCTTCATAAGACAAAAACCTTACCCCAGGCTCCTCTGTGTGTTGTCCTAGATAATCCTATCACTGCTTATTAAGTGGATGAGCTTTTATAATGATAAAATGGAAAGATCCTACAGAACATTTTTCATATAACAAAAAGAGAAACATTTAATTTTTTGTCAATTTGCTCTAAACGTTGCTTAAACTTTTTGTTGCATGACATCAGCAAATGCGGGACTACAGGATGCTGGTGTTTTTATCTGAGTTCCCATGAGTTTGTCTTAGTTCCTTAAAGTTGGATTTCAACACAGCTAATGCTGAGTTGGGGGTGGGATTTAGCTCAGTTGGTAGAACACCACCCTGCAGTCTCTGAGGTCCGGAGTTCGATTCCTAGCACCACAAAAATGGGAGAAGGACATGGCAATCTGCTCCCAAAGGCAATCCCAAAACAATGAGCCATTGAAAACCCTAGGAGGGTCGCTGTGAGTCAGATACTACTGAAGGCACCTAACAACAATAACAGCAACAATGCTGAGTTGGGGAGGGGAATAAGAAGGGATATCTTGGAAATGCAACTCTATTTGCATCTAAGATTGATAAAGTGAGTGGTTTAATTGTGTTCCTCATTCCAAACCAGCTTTCACTAAAGGCAAAAACAAGCAAACAAAAAAATAAAACTTTGTAACAGGCAGAAGAGAAACAAAGAAACAAAGTCATGCATCCAACTGATTTATGCACTTTGTACTAAATCACAAATGTCAAGTCCTATCCTCACTTGAACATAAGACTTAATTTCTTATTTCTTAATTTTATTTTTTGTGGTGTTAGGAATGGAACTCAGCACCTCACACATGCTAGGGTGCTGTAACTTTGTACTAAATCACAAATGTCAAGTCCTATCCTCACTTGAACATAAGACTTAATTTCTTATTTCTTAATTTTATTTTTTGTGGTGTTAGGAATGGAACTCAGCACCTCACACATGCTAGGGTGCTGTAACGTTGAGGTACATTCCAACACAATGCTTAATTTCATCTGTATCATAAGGGATTTGCTTTCACAATCTCCTCAAATAACTGCGAAGTCATTCCCTTTTAATGACATTTAAATGCTGCCTCCTTGATCTGTGAGTAAAAATATGCCTCTGGTTATAGGGTGTTGAATCACTGCCAAATTGCACAAAGATTTTTCTAAACAAGCACTGATTTTGCCAGATTTCCTATGCTCAAGGTTACTGTACTTCCATTTGAAAGGCTCCAGTGGTCACTAAAAATTATTTTGTGACAGGGACCATATGTGTTGGCTGTCGAGAAGCAAAGATGAAGAGTTCCTGGCTGTTTTCTATAATCCTTTGGCTCTCCATGAGACCCAAAAGCTTGCATCCTTACAACCTTGGGCTGCAGGCCCATGGGGGACAAAACGTCTACCATTTTGACATGATGGATTATGCATTTCAAGGTTGTGAATTGTTCAAAGAGTTACTTTAAGAAGTTACCTAAAAAAAAAAGTTTGTATTCACATAGGATTAATGTGTCAACCTTGAAAATTTTATGAAAAGAAATATTTTATTCTTTAAGATATCTATTATCATAGAAACAAAGTGAAACAATCACACAAATACTCACACACACACACAAAAGTATTTAAAGTTTATAAAGCGGCATGAATTTAAGGTCACAGTCATAATGGATTACAGTTGCTTTCCAGAGGAAAAACGATCTGTCACACCATTCATTATTCATATCTCAGTGTTCACTGAGTAGAAGTGCATGAATGTGTGTATATATTCACGCTAAATATAGGCTATAAAATGGCCAGATTTTACTTGACTTTGTTTTTGGCTGTTTACTTTGAAATATGGACATAAAGATTAATATTCACAGAAAAGACAGGTTAAATTGAACTGTCACATTCTTTTTTCTCTAACTTCAAACATCATATTAAAATATCAAACTTGTAGAAGTATTCTCTCAAGTATTTGTTTTTCCCTCACGTGTGATAGATGCGTATTTTTGCTTTTATACTCCTAAACATCCTTGAATTATTGATCATAAGAGTAAAATGCAACATCAGGTTTAGAAAGCAGAAGTAATTTGCCCAAGGCCGGACAAGTAGTGAGTATTTTCTGATTCCAGTCTTCATGAATATTGTAATTCACATCATTCCATGAATTACACTGGTATATATTTTTTAATCTATGGGTATAATTAAAGGCTAAAAATTTCTTAACTACTAAGTCAAGGACAAGAAAATGCTGATATAAAAATCAATGCGTAGGTCTGAGAGGCGAAATTAACTCGATATTTCTTGCTGTTAATTGAAGTAAAATATAGGACAATGAAATTGAACACGCAATGGTGCTAATTCTTACTTACCCTCAATATTTGGGGGCTGATGGGACACACGTGACTTCTCACTGAGGTGATTATTACTGATAGTGCATTAGTTCTCACTGATTGACATGCTTTATCCTTGACAGATGAACAATGAAAGGAGAAAGTCAATTATTGATGAACTGTCACCTCCTTTCCTTGTCCTGTGAAACCCTGAATCATGTTTTCACCTCAAATAAGTTCATGCTGACCAAAGTTATCACTCCATAAAAGTATTTTAAAAATACACTAAATGAAAACAATAATAATGATGAAATGTATTAATTCATTAATAAAATGAAACAAAATTTTTAAAAGATTACATTTAGACAAGCAAATCCAAAAAGACAAATATTGAGTAGATGTGGGCTCTTTGGAATCCAGGGAAGTCTGGGTAAATTGAGCCATTATGTTTAGCAAATTATAGAGCAAATGACTGACAGGAAAGCATAAAGATTTTCTGATAGATTTAGTATTTGATTACAAGGTGAGTTTCATTATTGCAGATGGAAAATACATTTTACATACTATTAGGATAATTTGCTTCTCAGGAAAGAAACTTAACCAGTAGTTATTTAATACATAAGTGACCATGTATTTTGCATATGGCAATCATTTAAAATAATTGTTCTTGATTCTACTCCCATAGCTGTTATATATTAGAGCCAGCAGTTGTTAATATAGTAAAGAATAATGATACAGTTTCACTAATGTGTTATAATGAAAACAATATATTTTTAAATGCCATGAATTTATTTAAAACATTTTTTCTGAATCATATTTAATTTTTTTAAAGAAAGAAACTAAGAAAAGCATCTGGTACCTTCACTGGCTGCAACAGTGGGCGCAAACATGTAAAAGATCATATGCATGGGAAGGTGTTAGGTAGTGTTTCGTCCTGTTGTATATAGGGTCACTATGAGTTGGACCCAATTCCATGGCACCCAACAACAACATGTATTAATAACATCAAAATGCATATCTCAAGCAAGACCTGTAAACTTGAGAACCACACACACGACCATTTAATCAACATCTTAATGTGGATGTCGGATGTTGTTGTTAGGTGCTGTCAAGTGGAGTCCGACTCATAGCGACCCTATGTACAGCAGATCGAAACACTTGCCGATTCTGTGCCAGGCAAAAGATCTTATTTATGTTTAAGCCCATTGTTGCAGACACTGTGTCAATCCATCCGGTGGAGGGTTTTCCTCTTTTGCGTTGACCTGCCACTCTCCCAAACATGATGTCCTTCTCCAGGGATTGATCTCTCCTGACTACATGTCCCAAGTAAGACACAGTCTGGCCATTCTTGCTTCCAAGGAGCACTCTGGTTGCACTTCTTCTAGGACAGATCTATTGGTTCTTTTGGCAGTCCATGGTATATTCAATAGATGTCTAGGCATGTTGTAATTAACATTTTTAAAACAAACATTTCAAAAATTTTTTTGCCATGAAGCTTACACTCTCCATAGACTTTCTACTATCAATAAATACTAACATCATTATTTTAGCTGATGTGACATGATCTTTAGTGCAATGATTGTTTTTGACTTTTAGCATCCACATTCAATACTTTGAAAAATCTTTTGATGCTACTTTCAAAATATCACCTGCAATATTTCTCATAGTCTCCATAATCAAAACCCTATACCAACCATCATTTCTCTTTTGCAATATTTCTAACAAATTTCTCTGCCACATAGCTTCCTATTCATCATTTTAAAAAGATATCGGATAGATTATGACATTCCTATATTAGGAATTAGCCTGCAGCCGCACCACTGTGCCATCCAATCCCATCAGATCTTGGGAGCTAAGCAGGGTCTGGCCTGGTTAGTACTTGGATGGGAGACCGCCTAGGAACACCAGGTACTGTAGGCTTGGGAGAAGGACCTAGAAACCCACTCCCCTTCCCACAAAAACATAACAATCATTTCATCAAAAACCCTATGTCTAGCAGAGAAGCAGTAAATAGTGTTGTGTTTGTTGTACATGGGGTCGCTATGAGTTGGACACCAACTCATTGGCACCCAACAACAACAACAACAACAACAACATAGTGGGAATTATCCAATGACTTCTTCCCTCATTCAGAGTAAAAGTAAAAATTCTAATGGCTGCAGGGCCATATATGGTCTAACTATCTCTCCACTCATTTCCTCTCTCTCTCACTTTGCTTATCCTGGTAAGTAAATGCCAGAATTAAGCAGGATGCCATGGCCCATGGCTATAATCTCAGATAATCCCAGTAACTCAGGAGGAAGAGGCTGAAACATTGCAATTTGGAGGCCCAAGGCAGCCTCCACAATTTAGCAAGAAACTTAAATGAGGAAATGTTGAATGTGTGTATATATATGTGTGTATACACACACATGCCTGCAGCTGTAGCCCTGTGGCATCAGATTCCGTCAGATCTCGGAAGCTAAGCAGGGGCGGGCCTGGTTAGTACCTGGATGGGAGACCGCCTGGGAACACCAGAAGCTGTAGGCTTGGGAGAAGGACCTGGCAACCCCCTCCCAAAAATCAATCTGCCATTGAAAACCCTATGAACAGCAGAGAAGCACTGACAATAGTGTTTCCTCTGTTGTACAGAGGGTCGCTATGAGTCGGATAGCGACTCGATGGCACCTAACAACAACAATACACACACACACATAGTTTTATTTATTTCCACATGACACTTTCGAACATTAACTAAAATGTATGTATTTTTTAGACTGGCCATTTCTTATAATATTCAATATGTACCTATCCTATGATTCAACATTCTTCCCTTGAGTATTTATCAAAGAGAAGTGAAAAAGTCACCAAAAACATGCACTCGGATGCTCACCAGAGCTTTAACATAAATAACCTGAAAGTAAAAACCACTCAAATCTTTGCCAAAAAATGGATAAATAAATTGGACTTCCACAAACTTTACATCTTGATAAACAGATGGTTTATGGCTGTATAAATTTGTTGAAACCCATTGAACTATACATTTGAAAAAAGAGGACATTTAGTTTTATGCACATTGTTTCTCAGCAAAGTCGATTTAAAGATTTACAAAGTTCTAAACTTTGTTGTATCAATCATCATTCTGACTCTAAAAGAAACACACAGCCACAACATCATGTTTTTACATTTTTACTGCAATTAACTCTAACATCTTTAAATTAAAACACAAAATATCCAACAGTGACTACATTCTCAAAATGTAACTATTAAATAACACTTTGTTCAGTGTTCAAATTAAATGGGAAACGCATATGAAATGACTTGGTATAAATTTAGAAAGTTATATATCTAACTTTTATATGCGACTTAATTGGTCTTTTGAAATCTATATGTGTCATTTCACTTGTATGTGGAACCTGAAAATGTTGAAATCACAAAAGCAGATTAGAGGGATGGTGGTTACCAATATTATGGTCCCCAAAGGGCACAAATTTGCTGTGATATAGAATGAATGAGTGAAGAAATTTAATGTCTAATGTTGTTGTTGTTAGGTGCTGTCAAGGCGGTATCTGACTCATAACCACCCTGCATTCAACAGATGAAACACTATTGTCAGTGCTTCTCTGCTGTTCATAGGGTTTTCAATGGCGGATTGATTTCTGGAAGTGGAATGCCAGGTCCTTCTCCCAAGCCTACAGCACCTGGTGTTCCCAGGTGGTCTCCCATCCAAGTACTAACCAGGCCCAACACTGCTTAGCTTCCAAGATCTGATGGGATCAGATGCCACAGGGGTATGGCTGCAGGCAATGTCTAATATAGACTTGGCCTAATCATATCATATCATATGCTAGAAATTTACTGAGTTTTAGGTGCTCTCACTTGAACTACGTAAGGTGAACACATGACTTGGCTTGATTGTAGGATTTTTCAGTATTTGTAGCAAAACACCATATTGTTACAACTTAAATATGTATGATTGTTGCTGTAGAGAAAAAAATGTGGAACAGAAGGAAAATAATATATCCATATGATTTTAAACTCAATTTTCTATGGTGTTTCCGATAATCAAACAATGAATTAAATATTAGCTACTTTCTTATACTATAACTTCTTCATCCATTTCTATGTATGTTTCATATTCATAACTATGCAGTTGATTTAACGGACTCACAATGACATTACATTTTAAGAATCTTTGACACAATTTAGAAATGAGAATTGTTGTACATTATTTGCCATAGTGGCCATGAAAGTGTCATTGATACATATGTTTATGTTTTCTTTTGGGAAGTGTTGCTGTCTATTAGCTGTTATTTTAAAACAATAACCACTACCAGAGATAGTCCAGATTTTTTTTTTTTAGTCTGTTCTTGGGCATTGAACCCAGAACTTCACATATACTTTGCAAGTTGCTCTACCACTGGTAGCACCCCAAATCCATTTTTTGTCTTTTTATTTTTTTGAGTCAGAGTCTCACTGAGTTAATGCAGGCTGCCTCTGGCCTGGAACTCACAACCCTCCTGTCTCTGCCTTCGGAGTCACTGGGATTATTGGTGTGTACCACTGCACCCAGTGTCAGTCCAGATTTTTCCAGTCTTTACCCACTATGAATAATGTTACAATGAACACTTCTGAGTATATATCACTGTGGGCAATTAAGCATACTTCTGACAGATAGTTTCCCAGAACTGGAATTGCTGACCCAAAGTAAATGAACATGTTAAAATATGATCATTACTTCCCAAGTGCCCTCGGATATGCTGTTAAAATCATACTTCCATTAATTTTATTTAATAGGATCAGTACCAGTTTTTTCATATTCCACATGATAGTTGGACACAGTTAATTCAAGTATTTCTCATCTTTTTGAAAAGCAATAGGAACATCTTTATTGCTGCTTCCACCTGAATCTTACCATGCCTGCAATTTCTAATGTCTCTGTTATATTTATATAGTTTTATTCATTTTTTTCTATTCTCAGTGATGTCTAACCACAATAAAATTCAAGTGAAATATATATGAAAACAAAATTTTCTTTGTACCAAAATGTCTTTTCCTTGTCTAAAATCTGCCTGGATTAGGAAAAAGCAAATTATAGATTCACTAAAACAGGGCAAAGTCTCTTTCACAACACAATAGGATGTGACAAGAGTCACACTCATAAATATCCCCCATGACAAACAAATGCCTTATGTACAACAATCATTCATTTTGCACTGACAAATCTTTTTTTTAACAGCTACATATGGTCAATTTCTCTTTTTTATGTTGTATCTTTTTCAATTGCACCTAGGAGTCATTTTAATATAGATAATTGAATTGCAGTTAATTCCCCATCTGGTGTTCCAGATTGGTTACTTACTACCGCTGATTTGAGGCTGATATTTTTCATTTGTGTCACTCGATCATTTTATTCACTGTCACATCTCTAACAGTATGTGACACTCACAAAGCATGTCATGTGAACACAGTTCAGAATTCCCAAAGCATCATTCCTTATTGAATCATTTTGGATGTCTTACTCAAGCCCCTACATGGTTTATGTTTTGACTTTTAAATCACCATATTTTATGTCTCATTGGTGAGGTATAATCTTCGTAGAATGGTGTTTACAAACTATCATATGATCTATTATTTTTAGTGTGTCCTTTAATATACAGAATATTTTGATGACATGGTAAATCTTGACAGAATACATTATCTATCATTAAGGATACCTGGCATTGTTTTACCAGAAAACTGTAAGCTAAAAATATTGTATAACACACATAATCTTTGTGACATGGATTAACCTTTTTATGCATAAATCATCTCTTTAATGTCTGAGTAGTGGATCGAAATGTTAAAATACTTTCAGTTTATTATATCCTTTTATGTTTGTAATGGATCTTGTACATTTTCAAAAAATGACTGTGGATTCAGATAGATTAATTTAGTATTGAGACTTTTACTAAATTGGCAATTTAGACACTATTTTCACATCTCAGTTTAAAAAATCATACTAACGATATTTCTCTCTTGCAGTTTCTGTGAAAACCAAATGCAATAATTCACTAAAAATAAATTCAACATATGTATATTTGATTGCCTGGTATACTATTCTAACTGTGGGTTTCATAAATCACGTCTCATAAGAGTTGAGGTTACTTCTCCAATCCAGCATGTTACAGATTCACCCAGAGCTCATGCTCTTCCTTCTAAACATGGTCTGTGAAATACAGCATATGTTACAGACAGTGGACGCAATCCAGTCCATTCTCTTTATTCTGCATCAGACAAATCTGAGTTACGGCAGGCTTTCAGTTTTGAGCAGGTTAAAAATCATGGGGATATTTAGCTTGGTATTTTGAGATATACTGATACTGTGAATACAGAGGATTTTGTGAACAACGAAAGTGTCATCCAGTGAAATACGTTAAATTTGAAATACAGAGAAATGTTACTGATTTCAGTGGGCTGTTATGCTTTAGTTTATGGATATTTTGAATCTCACACTTAGTCTATTTAAAACACTCATATATGTATGCATATATTTTTTCTTTTGCTATATTTATTTAAGATGAAAGATTGTCTCCTTTCTGATTCTTTAAATTTACAGGTAAAAGGACTTTGAGTATGTCATATGATACCATATGTCAAGCATGATACCATATGTCAAGCATCTCTAAACCAGTTATCCGTGAAGTTTTTCAACACTTATACATGTTATATGCTTTTGCAAACATACATAGATATATTCAAGTAATTTTCAGATTTTGACACCAATTTTGCCGGTACTACTTTAGCTAAGGGATGGGGTTTAGCTCAGTTGGTAGAGTGCTGCTCTGCACTCTCTGAGGCCCTGGGTTTGTTCCCTAGCACCACAAAAATGGGAGAAGGACCTGGGAATCCATTCCCTAAACAATCTCAACAAACAATCTTCCATGGAAAACCCTATGAATAGCAGAGAAGCAGTTGGGGAAGGTGCAACTCTGTTACACATAGGGTCACTATGAGTCAGACCAGACCTTACTGCTCTTAGCAACTTTAGGTAAGCAATGCATCTGAGCGACACAGAAGTTATTTCTTAATAAATGCTGCATATGGAAAACAACAGAAAAGTACGCAGAATTTCATCAACGCATCAGAATGTTAAAAATATGCATGGTTTAGTTATATGAAATACATTCATAGTGTAACTTGTGTATGTTTACAGATTTCTAAAAAGTGAATATCTTAATTATCCACCAAGCCTTTCTTTCAATATGTCTTGAAATTTATGTCTACTTATATAATGGCAAAAATACCAAGCACTTGTGGAAAGTGAAGTACTAATTAAAAAGAAATCTTGAGGCCTTCAAGATATCCTGCTTCATAATTATCCAAAGTCTGTAGCAATGGCTTAATACATTCCATAGAAAAGTTATGAATTATGTATATGAGGCTAGAAAAATCAAGATTTTCTTCAAGAATTCTTTTACTTTCTTTTAAAAACTCATTTTTAAACAATTATTTTAATATTTTTCCCATATAAAAATGCAATACAAGATCAATTGTATTTTGCTGGGCGTGGTGGCGCATGCCTCTAATCCCAGC
>VMDO01015692.1:34285-50394 GCA_007922755.1 Pedetes capensis
AAAAAAAAAAAAAAAAAAAAAAGATCAATTGTATTTTATGATTTCTTGTTTTTTTGGGGGAATGCTAAAAGGTACTTTACAAAGCCAGCAATGTCTGTGTTATCACAATGTATCATATGAAATACCTAAACATATATATTTTCCTTAATCTGTTACCTTTCTGTCTTCAACAGCGCTAGAGTTTCTGCTTTTCAAGCCCATCCTTTCCTCAGTAACCCTGAAAGTTTCCTCTCTTGAGTGATCCTTCCCCATGTTCTCCCAGGATTTGAGAGTTACGTACTGATCGAGGTGCATGTATAAAGAGGCCGCTGGGTTGACAGGACCTTTGCCATCTTAAGTAACCGTCATCTTGAAAAACTTCATACTGGAAAATTTTACCTGCTTGATTACTTGTCTGTTAATTGTTAACCATTGATTGGTTGTCAATTCTTAACCACCTGTTCTGCTTCCGTACCATCCTGCTTGCACAACCTATGATCCAACTGCCTGATTGGTCGCCTATCATAGAACTGCTTATTTTTGCCTCTATGCCAACTGCTTATACAAATCATACCAGAAACTTGAAAAGCCCCTAGATCATAAGCTTGCCAAACAGGATATGGTATTTGCCATTGTAAACCCCTAGTAACTATTCCTCAGGGCCACAGGTTTTAGAGAGACATGAGTCCTCCATGGCCAGGCTCAATAAAGACTCCACTTTAATTGGCTCTTTGCTCCTTGTGGTATATTTCTGATTTTGGGTTACAACACCCAAATACAAAGATATAAAAAAAGTAAGAATGTAGTGAAGGTGTGTGAATTAATTGGTCAAAAGTAAAGGGAAACAATGACTTTGAAGATATGACTGTAAAGAATTGTATTATAGCTCCTGCCCCTGGGACACAGCTCACCTTCCTTTTCCACTGGCCCTATATCTGTTCCTATGATACCCCATATGAATTCAGTTTTCTTAAGTAATTCCAACAATAAACTGTATAAGCACTTTCTCTCTAATGGCAGAATTTGAGAAAGCATATTCAAAATATGAGAATACTCGGTAAATTATTCTCTTTCGAAAGCTCAGCTTGGTGTAATTTAGAAAGGTAGCTGTGAGTTTGGACTGTGACAATTTACCTATGGTGAAACTACATTTTCTAGAATTCAATCCTGGGGTTAGCACTGGCCACAGGGATGATTTGCATAAAATTCAAAACTGCAATCATGCATCAGAAGCATTCTTTTGCATCGGGAAGTGTGTTTGGTTCACACTTACTCTACTTGGTTTTCTGGCTCATCTTGTTGTCATGGGCGGCACCTGGACAAAGAGTGCCTCCAGCTCTCCTGGGAACTTTCCCAGCATCTCTTTCTCTTCCAGGGAGAGATGTGGTTATCGTTTTATGACAGATGGTGCTGGGTGCTCCTGTATGTAACCTACGCCAGTGAAGTTGGAGACTTGGAGGAGTGAGTGACCAAAACTGATACCAGCTCATTCCTATTAGTTTGCATGTTCTTTCTTTCTTTCTTCTTTTTCCGTCCTTCACCTTCTTTTGTGCTTCTTTCTTTCTTTCTTTCTTTCTTTCTTTCTTTCTTTTCTCTCTCTCTCTCTCTCTTCCTTCCTTTTTCTCTTTTGTTCTCTTTCTCTGTTTCTTTCTTGTCCCTCACTACCCAATCTTCCTTCTCCTCTGTCCCCAGTATCTGTCTTGCTTACTGGAGTCTAGCACCAAATACATAATTTAATAGCTGCCTACAAGCTATTTAACATTCTCCCCAAATTGCATATAATTCCATCTTCATCGTATTGGTTTTATGCAAATCTACGTATCTATAGATTTATTCTTATAAAAAGCCTATGTATCTACATACATGTTGCCTACTTCTTTTGGTTTCGTTTTGCTTTGTTTTTTGTTTTTTGAGACAGAATATTGTTATGTGACAAGATTGGTTGGCCTGGAGTTCACTAAGGCCAAGGCTGGCCTCAGCCTCCTGGTGCTGAGATTGCGGGTACACATCACCACTGCCTACTTCCTTTTTTCAGCATCTCTGAACTTGAAATGTTTTAGAATTCTCAGCGGAACAAAATAAAAATCCAAAGTTGTTTTTTTTTCCTTCCTGGTACTTTCTAATAGATAACACCTGAGACCGAGCTCCAGAAAGCTGGCCATATCGTCATCCTTACTCCGTGCAGCTGTCTTTGATATCAGTAAATTGGGCAAAGACTGTGCATTGTTGCCTAATTTGGGTCCAGAGCTCTCAACGGTGAATCCGATTCTCAGGCGATTCTAATTCAGATCTGATTTGTAGCCCTCTAAATCAGTTGAAAGAGAGCAAATTAGATTTGAGAATATACAGTTTATTTTAAAAGTGAAAATTTACCACTGTAGACCATCGAAGAACACAGGTGGTTGTGCCCGTTAAAGCTTTATTTCCTCTAGTGTGAAAACGGATCTGCAACTTTAAAAAGGTTTTTGCTTTGTCATCTGACCCTTGACCTCTGACCCTAGAGGGCCATATAGAGGCTTTGCAGGGTGAAAGCCTTTACCTCTTGGTTCTGGTTCTGCAGGCCAGGCGTCCTCCTCCAGCGCCAGGCCCGGACACTCCCGGCCTATCCAGCGCAGGATGCCGCAGCCAGCAGGAAACAGTGAGTAGCAACTTTCTCATGAACGCTTTCATCTCACAGCCACTTTCAACGTGAGGTTTACAGTCCTGTGTGTTGTAAGACGCCTCCCTGTGAAAGGCTTTCCCTATAACCAGACCCCCAGCAAGTTTCAGGATGAGGAACCTCAGCAAGTTCTGCCAAGGCAGCATCTGAGTGACTTCTCTGCCCTCCAGGGAGCCAGGATGCTGCCCGCTCCAGCAAGGGAACGTCTCAGTCTTGGGGAATTAGGGAAGGACCTTTTTTTTTTTTTATTTTTGCCTCCTATGCAAGCCCTAGGGGTATCAGCTGCTCCTTGCATTAGCTATCCGAAAAGCTTTTTTAGCATTGTCTCATCTTTTTAACAGTTTGGTTAATATGTTTTCATTACATTTCCTGAGTGATTTTTTTTTATGTCCTGTTGTAGCCAGATTGATATTTTTTTCTTAAATGGGAACAGTGAAAGGTCAATTGAAATAGCTGGCAGAAGGTTTGAGAGATGAGGAATTAGAGAACTTTTCCAAGTACCTTTCTCTTAGAGATTTTACTTCAACTCCATCGTGCTCAGAGAACACATATTGTAAAGTATTTATTATTTTTTGTTTTTGGAAATTAGTTTTATATTTGGAAACATGATTTACCTTGATGAATTTTCATGTGAAATCAATACATTTTTTGTTGGTTTTTTTTTTTTTTTTGGTGTAATGTTTGATAAATGCTTGTTAGGTTGCATGGGTTAACAGCAATTACATTAAGTTACTGGGATTTCTATTCCTTGAATTTTAGTGTCCTAATTTTTCTTTTTATTTCATATGCATAGAGTTTTCCATTTTTTGATTTCTGAGCTAGTTGCGTTGTTTTCTGGTAAGTTACACAGTATAATTGCAACTTTTGAATTGTGTATGTAGTGTTATGGCACAACAAATGGTCATTTATCTATTAGTAATGTGGATATACTTGAAAAAAATATTCTGTCCTTATTTGCCTTTGGCATGTTGTTGTTGTTGTTGGACATTGTGCCATGCCCAGCACTATGTCAGTGCTTCTCTGCTATTCATAGGTTTTTCAGTGGCGAATTGTTTAGGGAGTGGATTGCTGGGCGTTTCTCCCTAACCTGCAGCATCTGGTATTTCCAGGTGTCTCTCATTGAAGGGCTAGCGTGGTTGACTTTGCTTACCTTCTGAGATCAGGTGGGATCTGATGCTAGGGCGCTTGGCTGCAGACTGCCTTTGACATAGACATAAAATGTATGTATACCAACGAGTGTGCATGTGTAATGTATGGCCAGGCTCCATAGAGAAACAAAACTGGTTGGAGATATATAGACAAATAATAGGGTGATTGATTGACACATAGATGTAAAAGAAGTGATTTATTATGAAAGTTGGTTGTGGTTGGAGGCCAAGTCAAACAATATGCCACCTGCAAGCAACAGCCCCAAGAAGGAGTGTGGTATAGTTCACCTGAGTCCAAAAGTGCTCTAGGGTCTGAGAGGTCAAGATAGATGTCCAGCCTAAGGAGAGATAGAAGGTTGTGTTCCCTCAATGCCTTTTTGTTCTGCATGAGCCGTGATGGGATTGGTGATGCCTCCTCCTGTCAGTGAGAGATTGTCTCCTTCACTAGATGTGTTGATTCAAATGCAGATCTCTCCTGGAAAGACTCTGGGCACACACTCAGAAACCACCTTTTATTGGTTATCTGGATATTCATTAACCCAGTCAAGCTGATACATAAAATGATCTGCCACTATACAGTACACCTATACATCAAATTGATGATAAGTTATTTTAATCCTTATTTTTACAGTTTTTTTCTTTCTCTGTTTTTGAGATTCAAAATTTTCAGTGGACTTGTAACTGTATTTTATATGCCACCCAAACTACAAATAGATAATCCTTATTTAAAGTGTTCAAATTATGTAAATCACAGAATTATGAAAATCATATTTGTTCTGTTTGAGGAGAAACTGTCAAACTATATCTCTAAGTCTTAATTTTTGCACAATTCTTGACTAAGGTTTAACCTAGTAAAGATTGTATATAATGATATAAATATTTTCTGGATTTTTGATTTTAAAGTAAGCAAATATTATATGGGATTAATACTTGCCAAATGTTTGCTACATTTTTGTATATCTCAAGAATCTATTTTTATCATTTTAAAATATGTATTTTTTTTAGAACTTTATACTTTTTTATTGGAAGTTTTTAATGTACAACTTAATGGGTTTCAATATGACATGAGTTTCATCCTGACATTTCCATATATGCATTTCACTATGTATTGCTCACATACCCTGCCCCTTACCCTCTCATGACCCTCCTTCCCTGTCCCCTCCCCCACCACACCCATGGTCTCCTTTTTACTTGCATGTCTTTTTGAAAGAATATTTATCTATATACATGGATCCCGATTTTGATTTAAGTCCAAGTTTTTTTCTATAGTGATCTACCTTTTTACATTCTCAGCAGTATTACATGAGTGATCTAGTCCATTTCCAGTAATGCCAGTCTTTGGTATGATTACTATTATTATTTATTTTAGCTATTCTTGTTTTTTTTCCCTATCTTCCCCCTTTCTTCTTCCACCTAACCTTCTTTACTCCTAACGTTGTGCTATTTACATTGAAGTTGACCTCTCCCCCTTCATCCCTCCCGTTGACCCTCTTCCTCTCCTGTCTTCTCCAGTCATCGCTTCCCTTTCCTAGATTCCTCCCTCCTCCTTTCCACTCCTTAAATTCACCCTTCTACTAAGTTTACATGAGCTTTTTATTATGTTCGAACTTATGTATAGTATTTTTTCCTTGTTTTAAGTTTGGTTTAGCTCTCACATATGAGTGAGAATATATGGCATTTCTCTTTTGGGGCTTGTGTTCATTCACTTAGGATAATTTTCTCCAATTCCATCCACTTTGCTGCAAATGATATTTCATTTTTTTAATTGCTGAGTAGTATTCCATTGTGTATCTGTACCGTAATGTTTTTAACCATTATTGTGTTGATGGGCACTTTGGTTGATTCCATATCCTTGCTATTGTCAAAGTGCTGCATTGAATATGGAAATGCAGGTGTTTCTGTGGTATGTTGACTTGTCTCCCTTTGGGTATATTCCCAATAGTGGTATAGTTGGGTAATATGGTAGATCTATTTTTAGTTTTCTGAGGTATCTCCATATTTATTTCCAAAGTGGTTGAATGAATTTACAGCCCCACTAGCAGTATAAGAAGGTTTCCTTTTCTCCACAACCTCGCCAGCATTTGTTATTTGTCTTATTGGTCGTGGCCATTCTTAGTGGAGTA
This sequence comes from Pedetes capensis, assembly GCA_007922755.1. Classification (NCBI taxonomy): domain Eukaryota; kingdom Metazoa; phylum Chordata; class Mammalia; order Rodentia; family Pedetidae; genus Pedetes; species Pedetes capensis. The sequence continues at coordinate 40,195 of VMDO01015692.1, forward strand.
AGGTGGAATCTCAGAGTTGTATTGAGCACTTTTTCGTGTGTTTCATGGCCTAACAGATTTCTTCACTTGAGAACTGTCTGCTCATTTCCTGTGCCCACTTGTGTATTGGGTTGTTTGTTGTCTTGGGAATCACTTTCTTGAGTTTTTGTAAATTCTGGATATTAGTTCTCTGTCCGATGTATAGGGTGTGAAGATTTTTCTCTCATTCTATGGGGGCATGCTTGACTCTGTTGATTGTTTCCTTTGCTGTACAGAAGCTTTTTAATTGTATGTAATTCTACTTATTCTTACTGAGATTTACTGAGCAATTGGAGCCTTATTAAGGAAATGCTTTCCTATGCCTATATGTTGGAGCATGTTGCCTATCATTTCTTCTAGTAATTTTAAAGTTTCTGGTCTTATGTTGAGGAATTTTATCCATTTCAAGTTAACTCTCATGCATATTGAGAGGTGTGGGTCTGTTTTAATTTTTCTGCAAGTGGATATCCAAGATTCCCAACACCATTTGTTGAAAAGGATACCCTTTCTCCAATTTGCCTGCTTTGCTCTTTTGTCAACATTCACGTGGCTATAAATGTGTTGGTGTATTTCTGGGTCCTCTATTCTGTTACACTAGTCTTCAGGCCTATTTTTGTGCCAGTACCAAGCTGATTTTGTTACTACAGCCCTGCAGTATAAATTAAAGTCAGGGACTGTGAACCTGCCTGGACTAGTTTTGCAGCGTAAGAGTGTTTTGGCTATACGTGGTCTTTTGTGTCTCTGCATGAATTTTTGGATCATTTTTTCTATTTCTGTAAAGTCTGTCACTGGAATTTTAATGGAGATTGCATTAAATTTATATATTGCTTTTGGTAGGATAGCCATTTTTACAATGTTGATTCTCCTGATCCATGAGCAGGGGAGGTCCTTCCAGCTTTTAGTATCTTCTGTGATTTCTTGAATGTTGTGAAGTTTTCCTTGTAGAGACCTGCAGAATCTTTGGTTAGATTGATTCCAAGGCATTTAAGTTTTTGGTGGGCTATTGTGAAAGGAATTTTAGCTTTAATATCCTTCTTTTCCTGCTCAGAGTTGGTGTAAAGGAAGGCTACTGATTTTTGAGTGTTAATTTTGTATCCTGCCACTTTGCTAAAGGAGTTAGTTAGGTCTCAAAGTTTTCTAGAGGAGATTTTGGGGTCCTTTATGTAAAGTATCATGTCATCCACAAATAAAGATAATTTGGCCTCTTCTTTGCCTATCTGTATCCCTTAAATATTCAATATGAGGAATCTAAGAAGAAAACTTATTAATTGGAATGCCAAAATCTGCATGTTTATATTTTAATCACCTTAAGTATTGATAAATGTCAAAAAGTGGGTTATTCTTAGAAAGTGAAAGGTTGAATTTATTATCAGTAAAATGCATTATTAATAGCTTCATTATACAATCATCAGAATTTTTTCATATGAAATTATAGGCAAAGGACACTATTTAAAAATAGACTGTTTTTGATCAAGATATTTCAATCATGAGCATTAAATAGCATTGAAACATGAAAGTCTAACAATTTTATAGGATGCTTGATATTCTGGCTCTCCATATTATATAAGGGAATTTTACTGAACATCAGGTGTGTGTTCAGATAATGAACACAGTCATTCATGCTGCCTTATTAAAACAGTGCTGTTTCTGCTAATAAGATACCTCAATTGTACTTTTAATATTATAAGTTATAAGTATGTAGCTCTGTAATAACGTATCCTACATGTCAGTTAAATTGGGTCGAAATCTGTCACTGTGTTCAAAAATTATGCATATATATATATATATATATATATATATATATATATATATATATATATATATATATATATATATATAAGCTACATATAATTTAGCAGAATTCCAATGATTTTTACTAATTATGACTTCAACATTTAGAATTGTAGACCAGATTCATATCACAGAGCAAGATTAGATGCTTTGAGGTTGAGATTTTATATCCATGATAATAAGTTAATTTTAATTGATAGAAATTAAATCATTCAAAAGAAATCATTTTAAGATGCTGTGTTCAGTTGAAGTTTAAATAGTGAGGAGTCATTCTTAATGATTATTTCTTGAAAAAGACTACAAATAGTGTGTTTGTATAGGGACTCTTTTGATCTGCTTATTCTTTGGTTTTTTATTCATTCATTTATTGCCTGATCCCCAACAAGCAAAGTTTTGTTTGGTTCTAATTCTATGACTATCTTTCTTAGAACAAATGGAAGCTATTCTAGCTACCTGGCTACACCTGTCATGTTTTTTTCTCCCATTTTATATAATATCAGTTTCATCCATTCCAGTAATGGGATATGCATATTTAAGAATAGGTGCCATTAAGATAATGTTGTGATTGTGCTTCTAATTTCTTAAGAAAGCCGAGAGGGAGTGTGAGAAAAAGAAAGCATAAGAGCGATTATATTCAATAAACTGAAAGGGTGTATTGTTTTCTAAAAGCATTGATTTTATAAATGTAAAAACAATCAAGACACTGGGGAAATAGGTGCTAGTTCCTTTTGTGGAAAGCCAGGAAATGGCATTCTGCCTTTGTATTTTAACTGGGAGAACAATTATATTGATGTCGTAAAAGCGATTCCTGGATATTTGCTTCCTTACTACATACAAATATCTAACGAAATATGTTGCAATTAAGTCTGAGCTTTCTATTAGTCAGCTTTTTGTCACTGGGATGAATACGTGAGCGAAACCATTTACACAGAAGAAAGACTTCTTTTGTCTCTTGGCTTTCGAGGTTCCAGCCCCTGACCGGCTGGATGCCTGTGAGAGGCTGAGCATCATGGTGAAGGGTGTGGCAGAGAGAAGTTGCTTGCGTCATGGCAGCTGGAAAGCAAGGAGAGACGGAGGGGCTGCCTCTGTTCCATGGACTGGCTTCCCAGGCTTGTCTTTGAAATCTGGGTGGAAGCCTCCATGACCCCGTGACTCTTGCATTTCACGTTCCTGCAAAATCAGCATCATGTGGACAACCCCAAGGTCTGCCACCAGCCTGAGCATTAGCCAGGACTCCTTACACCAGGATGCAATGACCTGTGGGTGCTTGGGTTGCTGAACCCAGGCAGCTCTTCCCTAGGTGGACCTGGACAGGAAGACAGCTTTTTTCCCAAAGAAGCACAGTGTTGCTGTCTTGTCAAGGGTAAGCCTTTCAAATTAGTTTATATAGTGTGCCCTTAATCCTGTGATGAGTGGGGTCTTACCGATCCCTGGGGTGTCTTCAAGGCATCTTTTCTATTGTTCTTGGCTTCTTTTTAATTGTGTTAATCTCGTTAATGACTGCTCCTTCTTCATCCCCAATTGTACATTGGCTTTTCTGACCAAACTGTGACTTGTTAAAATGTGTATTTTCTGCTTTTTGCCCTTGATTTTCACTGTCCCCAAAGGTTCATTTACTTTCACTAAGAATTTTACTTTTAGTCAAACAATGACAATTCCTGTGCTCACAATAGTTTACATATCCATCTTTTAAAAACCATCTTTTAAAACACCATCTCATTTGATTTGAAAAAACTTCGTAGCTCTAGCAACATACAAAAACAGGCTGTGGAGCAGATTTGGACAATAAACAGTAGTTTATAGATCCTAGTTTCTATCATTAAACCTACAAGTAAGAGGAATGACTTAGATTATACACAGAGCAGTTTATCAGATATGACCTGAAGGAATGTGGAATGTAAGTGTCCAGACCACGGTGGAATAGTACACAGCAAGGCATGAACTAGTGGAAGCAATAAAGGGGGTGAACTTAAAGAAGTTGATCCAGGATAAAAAGATAATCACTTATACCGTGAAAGATGCACTTCACATTATTTTTTCATGGACTTTTATTTCATACCACTGAGATCATAGATGAGTTGATGGATACTGAAAATGTGTTTTTGCTGCCTTTATTGTTGTTGTTGTTGCTGCTAGGTGCCATCGAGTCACGTCAGACTCATAGTGACCCTCAGGGTTTTCAATGGTTGATTGTTTCTGGAATTGTTTCAGGAGTACATTGCCACATCCTTCTCCCAATTAGTAATAATTTGACCATACTAATGGTGGGCTATGGTGGGCAGAAGCAAAGACACAAAGAGATGAAAGTGGAAAATCATATAAAAAGAATTATGGGATCATCGGTGGGGTAGTAACAGCGAACTAGCTTCTAAAGACATCCCTTTAAGACTGCCCTCTGCTGCATGAAAAGGTAGAGCATTATAAAATGGATAGAGTGAATTTCAAAGAACATTGTGTCTGTGTGTGTGTGTGTGTGTGTGTGTGTACATTGCATATATCTTAATGCATGAAGTTAACATTTGATTCTAACTGGAGTTGTTCCTCAGACAGAGAGTAAGAAAATTGCTTTTCTTAGACACAAATAGGATAGGGACATTTGGAAATTAGTCTTTTTTTCTTTTTTTTTTATTATGGTACTGGGAGATTGAACACAGGCATGCTTTACAAGTACTGTACCACTGATTAAGTACTGTACCACTGATCAGAACCACCAGCCAGCCCATTGTTTACTCCTTTACCTTGAAATGGGGTCTTGCTAAGCTGTGCAGGCTGCCTCTGGCCTCAAGCTGCCATCCTCCTGCTTTGGCCTCCTGAGTTGCTGGAATTGCAGCCAGGTGCCACCGTGCCCAGGTGGAAATTAGTCATTGCTTGTAAACGTACAGTGATCCTTATGCAGTCTCATGAAAACACTAAATTTTCACACTTCTTACTCTCACTGTGTCCTACCATCTATTACTTGCCACATTTCACTTGCAAACCTCTGAAAGCTCCAATTCAACCTTTTTATTGCCAATTCCAGCAACATCACTGATAATGTTATTAATAATTTACTAGGTTCCGAAGTGTCCAGCTAGGAAGCTATTTGTATTAAAACTAGTATTAAATACAAGTGTATTTTTTAAACATTTCATATTACTACGATTTTCAATCTAGAGATAAAAATAAGTTTTCTGTCTGGAAAAAAATAGTGAGGCTGATTTATGTACAGCCCACTAATAGCAGTATTTGATTTTTTTTTCTGCCACACAAGGCTGTATAGACTGACATGGTTTGTCTCTGCAAGTTTCAAACATCTCTTCACCAGCACATAGGATGAAGGACAATAAAAGATGCATTTCATAGCAAAGGGGCACTTTTTTAGAAGAACAGTAAAAACAACATGAGTTATGGATTTTTTTTTCCTTTGGCCAGAATAGCCATCTTATTTGGGATAATAGGTTTTGATGCATGGAACATGTGAGCTCAAATCAACTATTTGAAATTGTCTCTCTGTGATGTAGTCATGAACTTCTTATTTCTTTAAGCTACTTCAAAATGTCACCTTTAAGTATAAATATTTGATAATTGAATCTATCCCACACTGTAATAATTCTTAGACAACTCCTGAAGCTGGCATTCACACAGAGTATTTTAGTAGTAATACCAGGTGAAAACCCTAAGAAACTGATACAAATCATGAAAACCCCTTTTCTCTGTACAATTTTGTATTTATGTTATGATTCCAGAGCCATCTCTCTCTTATGGCAAAGTGTCATCAGCCATTCAATCTATAGATCATTAAAAATGTTGCATAAATAACAGTTATACTCACAGTTATGAAAGAATTAGAATTTTTTAAAAATGGTATGATATGTAGTCACTGCAATTTGATTTTCACCGGTGATATCATGAAATAGTCATGTTGAAAAATGTTCAATATTAGAATATTCTAACTACTTAAATATTTACCGTACTGTATCACAATGGGATTTGGCCATAAGAAAATATTTATCAACACCACAAAACACTGTCTACTCAAATATAAGTGGAAGTAAACATTAGCAGCAAAATAAAGGGAAAATATGCATACTTGTATATCACTATTTCAATTTAGAGAGAATGCAATTATTTAACACAGAATAGATGGGGAAATGTGAAAAATTTTGGTTTCACATTATTATATAATGACATATATTGACAGTTGTCATAAAAATCCTTCCACAAATGAGTTTATCAGGAGAACAAAATAGTCTACCTGAAATGCTTCTGAAGATGTATTTTGACCCAGAGGTATGACAGTTGAATTATGTGTTTCACCAACTTTTTATCTTTCATTAAATATTAATTGCAACTTGCAGTAGGATGTAAGATGGGCAAATAAGACTATATTATTTCAATAGGAAAAGTTAGCACGTAAAATTATAAACCATTCATCATGTATTTTATTAAAAATTCCGCCTTTTTCTTATGAATTTAACAATTGATTACTATGTTAAAGAAAACACAATTAGTAAACTCAGTGATTTAAAACAAATTAACTGGCTTTATTAGAGCAGAAAGGAAATTTTAATTTGGGTAATGACCTGTAAATAACGTAAATAGATGTTAAACGCATAGATCCTGACTTCCAAATGCTTCAAATTTTGTGTGCTCATTTAGAAGGATCCTATACAAGATTTTACAATGATGTCTTCAATAGAGTGATGAGACTTTACCTCCAAAGAATCTACATAAAAATACTTTTTCCCCATCTCAATCAAATCTGACTCATCACAGTGATTGGGAATAAAATGTTTAGTCTTTAAGCAAAAAATTCTTGAATACTTCTTGATTCCTTTTTGTAAATCCTTCCTATACAAACTGAAATGGAAATTCCTATTGATTTGTCTTTTGCAGTATATTCTAAATTCATCTCCTACTAGCCCTATCTATGCTGGAGTCCTGGAATATTTTTAAATGATCTCTCTGCTTCCTACACCTTTTAATTCTGTGACACCAGCTCTATCCTGAGTATGAATATTTTTAAAAATTGTACTCTTAAACATATACCATTTTCTCAATTATACCTCAATAAATCTTGAAAAAATAGCACAATAAATAAAAATGAAACATATGTCACATTATATCCAAAACCTGGAAAACATCTCTATTGGCTTTTGCATATCCTTCTGAGCAAACTCCAACTCTTAATATCATGTGGAAGATATGTTTGGTTCCTGTTTCCTATATTTGTATCTCCTTTCTTTCTCTCCCTTCCTTAGTCTATCTCCAGAAAAAAATAGTATTTCTTTTAGTCTCTTTTGAGAAAATTTCAATTCTAAATAAAACTCCCTGCATTGTATTTTTCTTGATTCAGAAATGTTCATGCAGGCCTCTCATACACTTAGATTCAGTTCACAAATCATTATTTCTGGGACTTTCCTACCTACCTAGTCAAGAGCTGTGTTCCCAGTATTAATTTATAACCTTAGAGTGTACAGTATTTTTCTGTAGAGCAATCATCAGTACCTAAACTGATATTATAAGATATTTTCATCTGCTAATTTTTAAGTTATCTACAGCCACAGCACCCTACCATTCAATCCCTCCTGATATTAGAAGCTGAGTAAGGTCAGCCTAGTTAGTCCTTGAACAGGAGACAGCATGGGAAGATCAAATGTTGTAGGCTAGGGAGAAGGACCTGGCAGCCCACTCCCAAAACAATCTGCCATTGAAAACCCTGTGATGAGCATAGAAGCACTGACATAGTGCTAGGCATGGCAGTGCTAGGGAGTGTTTCGTTTTGTTGTATATATGAGTTGGACCTGACTCCATGGCACCTAACAACAATAACAATTTTTAAGTTCCTTACAAGCAGGTAAACTTTATGTAGGTAAGAGCTATTTCTTGTTCATGAAGAATTTAGAAAAGTGTTCATTATAAATTCTTGTTGTATGAATTAAATGAATAAAACCTTCTGAAAAGGTATCCCTTCAGGCAGATTAGCTAAATCAACGTAGAACAAGTGCCGCATACTGTCTGAAATATGTAGAAGTTAAAAAAAAAGTTGACCAGCTCTGTGTGGTGTCTCATTCCTGTTAGTTCAGCATGCAGAAGGTTCAAGGCCAGTCTAGGCTACATTGTGAGACTTAAAAAAAAACAAGTCAAGCTTAATGTAGAATAGTGGTTACCAGTGGTTGGGAAGAGGCAGGAGGTGGATAAAGCATGTCTGGATTTAATCAGAGTGCACAGATTGCATGTATTAAATTATCATAGAGAATTTCATTATTATGTACAGTAAATACATGTTAATCAAAAATAAATAAAATTTCTATTGAAATAAATGGAGATTTTTATCTTTGCATACATTCAGAACAAGTAGTTCACTGTAAGAAAATAAAGTCATAGTGAATTGCATAAGATCTAATGAAAACAAAGACCTTTAAGTTACTTGAAATTATAATTCTAATCATATTTCATATGCATTATATCTAAAAACTCTTTTTAAAAAATTTTTTGTTACTTAATTGAAATAGAGATTGGCGGGACTTAGTAAAATTTTTCCAAGTAGAAGTCTATATATATTTAGAACTCCTTTGCCGCATGCAATTTTATGGAGCTGAGAATGCACAATGTTCAATATTTTTAAAGCATATCTATTTTTGGCAGAAAATACTGTTATAGTAAGAAGAAATTTAAATTTTGTCTGAAACACAATGCAGAATATTTAATGTATTTTGCAGATAATTTAAAATTATCAAATACATTTTTGTTTAAACATATGTCACTTGCAAATAATTGAATAGTAGTACATTGAATGGCCCCTAAATAAAATTGTTTTTAATAAAAAAAAATAGCTCTACACTGTGGTACATGCCATTAATCCCAGAATCTCAGAAGGATGAATTAGGAGGATCATGAGTTCAAAGCAGACGCAGTCCAGCATAAAGTAATGAGTCCTTGCCTCAAAATTAAAAAAATAAAAGATGGGCTAGGGGTGCAGCCCACCACTGGAGCACTTGCAAAATGTGTGCAAGACCCTTGAACACCCAAGTTCCACGTAATTCCTGTGAGTGCAGAGTTTCCCCCAATGTCTTCATCCAGTTAGGTGGGGAAGAAGGTCCTTTATATAGACCTGTTTTTCAGAGAATATTTAAGTTAGTTGTTGCTCTCTCCTCCAAAGGCTTTACCAGGCAGGTAAGGTACAGCTGGAGCCAAAGAGGCCCCAATTGATGGCATCTGCAGAAGCTTCTGGAATCTTTGTCAGTAGGAGAAGGCGATAGATCAGCTGAGTAAAACTGCAGTGCACTTTGAGAAATGACCACCACCTCCACCGCACTGCTGTGTCTTCTTGATCCTGACTCTCCCAGCCTCTTAAAAGTCCCCATAAGACCTCAGTTCACCGTGCTGTTCTTTGAGATTCAAGACAGCACAGCAAAATCCGCTTACCCTTTCAGGGGGTTTAGCATGAGGATGGCAGTGGTCACAGTGATCACAACCTTGTTAACATCATAATCCTCGCAAATAGAAAAGAGGCTCCAATTCTGAAGCATTGTTTCGTTTTCCAGCCTACTAGGAGCTCATAAAGGTGCTGAATTGTTAGTAATAAAACCTTAAAAGTGGCTTAGCTTCAGCTCTGCAGTGAAGTCTTGACATAGTCATCATCTGTTAGTTCGTAATATAATTCTAAGCATTCTATAATATGTAAGGATTTTGAACACTGCAGGAATAAATTTACAATTTTACCCTGACAATGTACATTTACCAATGTTTTGATGTTTTTCAGCTGATGGCATTATGCGATTTTCATAGTTTGCAGGTGGCTATGCTGAATTCCACACTTAAACACAATAAAAAGATAACATGCCTTTCTAAACATTTGTTTTATTACATTGGTGGCTTCATGTCTGATGAATATTTCTTATTATCCCTAATGTGCACCTTTTGCATATTATATTGGAATTTTTCAGTCAGTGTTTTAACACAATATTGAAACACTAAAGTCTGCTTTATTGACACTCATTTATTCTGAAATTTTGAGTTTCAAGTATATTTTGAAAGCATTCGCAAAGGAACCAGAATAAATATTAATGATATATTTCTCTTTGAGAAGCATTGACAAAACTTTGTTACATGTCATTTTTAAGGACAAATACAATAGACTGAATCCTCAACACAAACCAGAATATGGGGTCTTCGGTTGCATGGCTAAATGAACAGACTGTAGATTGCCTGTGCCCAAAACTTTAATCTACTATTTCAGTCTCTCAGACTTTCAATACATTTCTCAATTTCTCTATGTCTCATTCTCTTTATTAAGATTATAAAACCGAAGGGGAAATTATAATACCCACCTAACAGAGATAACTTTAACAGTGAATTGTGCTTAGAATTGTATATTGTACAGTGTGCACTGTCTGAATGTATGCCATT
>VMDO01015693.1:0-50318 GCA_007922755.1 Pedetes capensis
ACAACTCTTCTGGTCTCCTGTCATTTGTGTCTAATGCATTAAACCTATTTTTGAGGTGGTCTCTGAACTCAGGTGGGATATACTCAAGGTCATACCGTGGCTCTTGTATACTTGTTCTAATTTTCTTCAGCTTCAGTTTGAACTTGCATATGAGAAGTTGATGGTCTGATCCACAGTCAGCACCTGGTCTTGTTTTGACCTTTTTGTACAGAGGTTTTCCATCATCTCTTTCCACATATGTAGTCAATTTGATTCCTGTATGTTCCATCTGGTGAAGTCCATGTGTATAGTCTCCATTTATGATGTTGAAAAAATGTATTTGTAATGAAAAGGTCATTGGTCTGACAAAATTCTATCATGCAATCTTCAGCTTCGTTTCTGTCACCAAGACCATATTTTCCAACTACTGAGCCTTTGTCTTTGTTTCCAACCTTTGCATTCCAGTCACCAGTGATTATCAGTATGTCTTGATTGCATGTTTGATCTATTTCAGATTGTAGAAGCTGACAGAAGTCTTCCCTTTCTTCATTTGTGGCCTTAGTGGTGGGTGCATAAGTTTGAATAATAGTCATATTAACTGGCCTTCCTTGTAGGCATATGGATATTATTCTATCACTGACAACATTGTATTTCATGACAGATCTTGAAATGTCTTTTTTGATAATGAATGCAACCCCATTTCTCTTGAGTTTGTCATTCCCAGCATAGTAGACCATATGATTGTCTGACTCAAAATGGCCTATGCCATTTTAGCTCACTGATGCCTAGAATGTCAATGTTTATGTGCTCCATTTCTCTTTTAATGATTTCTAATTTTCCTAGATTCATACTACGTACATTCCATGTTCCAATTATTAATGGATGTTTACCATTGTTTCTCCTCATTTTGATTTGTGCCACATCAGCAAGTTGAGCACCTTGGGGCTTTACTCCATTTCCGTCATCGGGGCAGACTCTACTTCGAGGAGGCAACTCTTCCCCAGTAGTCTTTTGAGTGCCTTCCAACCTGGGGGCCTCATTTTCAGGCACTATATCTGACAGTGTCTCTTTGCTATTCATATGGTCCTCAATGGCTAGTTGTTTTGGGAGTGGCGCACCAGGTCCTACTCCCTGAATTGAGAGCTAGTTAAGACATAAATGAGCTTGCATTATTAATTTCAGAAGACTACCTTGAAAATAAGTCTGCAGTCACAGGACCCTAGCATCCAATCCCATCTGATTTTGGCAGCTAGGTAAGGTTGGCTTAGGAAGGAAGGAAGGATGGAAGATGGCCTGGGAATACCACATGCTTCAAGCTAGGGACAAGGACCTGGCAATCAACTCCTGAAACAATCTGCCTTTGAAAACCCTATGAATAGCAGAGAAGCACTGACAATAGTGCTGGGCATGGCACAGTGTCAGGGAGTGTTTTGTTCTGTTGTACCCAGGGTTGCTATGAATCCAACCCAACTTGAGCGCATCTAACAACAACCACCACCTTGAAAGCATGTTTCTATATGTTATAGGAAAAGTGAGTTAACACTATTCAACAGACATCTAATGCTATAGGAATAACATCCCTTAGTATATCTGTTGAGAAAGGTGGAAGAAGTGGTGTGTCAATCACAGGCTTTTCAATTGGGGGTTTTAGTTTAAGGGACTAACCTTTTATACATTGCTCAAAAGGATTAAAATTCAGAAGAGACTACTTGATGGCTAAGGGTCCCTAAAGCTCTGCAACTGATTTAAGGAACACAACTAACTTTGTTTTTACTGGGTTACTTATTTCACTTCTATTTACTGGTTATTAAAACATGCTGTGGAGAGCCAGCTCAGGTGTTGCTAAAGCAGGAGGAGAAAGTAAATTGCTCTATACTTATCAAATATTTGTACATCTTTCTGTGATGCAGGATTAAAAAAGAGGATACCCTTTCCACTTAATTATAATGAGGGATTTGGGCAGGAAAGAAATAAGAAGCCATTACTAAACTATTGTCTCCCCAATAAAATGTCAAAGGTTTTTATTTAGGACTAAGGAAAACTTTCAGAAATGGTATGATTTATGCCATTTAGGCAGAACTGAACCAACATCAATTCTTATTTTCTATTCATAATATTTTTTAAAATTTAGAGTAGATGTGAAGTCAGTAGGGACCAAAGGAGTGCCCTGAACTTTTGCAGATCCTCTACGTCCTTTTAGAAGTAGTTTACATACATAAGAAGCAGGCATTCTATGCAAGGTCTAACATGTACCATCTAATCAAGGATTTGCAGAGGGCATAGCAAAAGACTCTGCTGAGGTTCAGATCTCCTGGGGGAGGTCAGTGTTGCCCCAAATGATGCCCCAGGTGAGGAACAGCTGGGGAAGAACAAGAGCAGAGGTTTGGACCTAAAGTGAATCTTACTGCTGTAGGTAAATGAATGCATGTTCTTGGGAGCCAGCAGGATTAGAAATAAGGTGGAGCAGGACTCAGTTTTTGGGCTCAGAGCTAAGTCTAACAAGATCAGTATGTCTAACTACCATTATACCCATAACAAAGTTGATCTTAATAACAACAACCTACAAAGAACAATAATTGTGCTTCATCTAAATGGCGCCATTCTTTTGAGAATAATGCATTTTATAGGCATCATTTGGGAGTAGGTGTTTTTATAACTAATTTATAGAGTCTGAGGAGTTAAAGTGGTAATTATATAAGTTCTAGCCCTGTAAGGGTGCTCACACAAATAGTTCAGTAATAGACTTTCAACCTCACTCACAGAGTCCTTTGACAGGGTGTGGCCAGCCTTTTCCTCAGTATCAAAATCACTGCCAGGAAAAGTTGTAAGAGAAACCCAAGAAATGAAATCAACAATTATTTTAGTTCCTAGTATGTCCAGACATAGTGCTTGTGCCTTAGCTACACTTTGTAGCTCATTTATTCCCCACATTCGCTCATTTTCTGTGAGTAAATGGCAGAGTTTCAGTAAGTGTTGTTGTTATGGTAGAATTAAGTGAATCCATACATGTAATAAATTCAGACGAGAGCTTGGAATGCGTCAGTCCCTCAATAAATATGAACCACTGTTATAATTCCCTTTTACAAATGGTACAAGGTAGACTCAGTTTACACAGCTAATAAGTCACAGAATAGGGATTTGAACTTGCCAGAATTGGGTTAGTTAGTAATTTGCATACGATTTTGAACAAACTTCTGGTACAGATTTGTACTGTTGTTTGTATTTCAAATATCAGAAAACAGAAGCTGTATTGCTAAGGGGCATTGCTATTCTGACAGGAGCTTACTAAGTCCTTTATCAAAAGGAATACAGGAATCAATTTCTAGAGTCTTCCAAAGCAGAAAGGATTCATTTTTAACACACATCCTAGAATATTCTCATCCTGAATTTCTCATCTCCCTTTAATTTCTGCTTCTCCAACATTCTCAAATTAACATTGCTCATTCTCTGATTTCAGACCCATACTAGGTAAGAAAAAGTCATCAGTTATGCTGTATGAAATGTTTTCTTTCTCTGTATGTCTAATGATAATGGTACTGCATGTCTTCTCAGCACAATTATGAGTATTTTGAAAAATTTTGAACTCAAGAGTGAACACACATATTTTAAAAAGTCAACATAGCTTTCAAAGGTGCTTTATGGAATTGTCTCAAATATCTTAAAGAAGAGAACAATCATTTGAGTCCTAGTTTTAAATTTTCCCATCAGAAGTTTTGGCTTTTTGCAAATCACTTGAGGGAAGTCTCTGAACCTGTTCCAGCTCTGGAGGAGTTCACGTGGGATGGGAATTTAAACTTTCTTCAGTTGTGTTCTCCCTTTTCAGACTAGTCTCATTATTTGTTTTTCGTTGCTTCTACAGAAATCAAGTGTTTCTTTTCTTTGTTCTACCTCTTTTTTTCTGCTGCTGGATTAGGATAAAATTATTATGATTATTTAATTTAAAATATATATGCAACTATGGATTTGGCATGATTTGAGAATTAGAATGCATGTTCGAAAGTTTTACTAATTTAATGGGTCTATGTCTTTACTGGGCTGGGATTTAGCTCAGTTGGTAGAGCACTGCACTACATTCTCTGAGGTCCCGAGTTCAATTCCTAGCACCGAAAAAATGGGAGAAGGGCCTGGCAATCCACTCCCAAGGCAATCCCGAAACAGTCAGCCAATGAAAACCCTATGAGGGTCACTATGAGTCAGATACTGGCTCAATGGCACCTAACAACAATGTCTTTACCAAATATTAAATCATAAACAGAGTCCATTTTCCAACTTTAAACATCACAGAGATATGTTTCAAGGGCTCATTTTTACCTTTGACTTATCTGCCCACACTCTCATTTATCTCTTAGTTTTTAAATACACATTTTAAAATTCAACATATTTTAAAAATAATTATGGAGTCATAAGAAGTTGCAAAATTAGTATGCCCATCACTCAGCTTCCCCCAATGTGCATTATCAAAACAACCAATAGATAACAGATTTCAGCTAGATTTTCCCTTTTTTTTCAGGGCTTCATTATTTGTTGGACTTTGTGGATAAATACCTGGCCATTTTCACATACATATGTATATATGTTGTTGTTTGGTACCATTGAGTTGGGTCTGACTCATAGTGACTCTCCCATACAACAGATGAAACACTGACACTGTGCCATGTCCAATACTCTATCAGTGCTTCTCTGCTATTCATCAGGTTTTCAATGGCTGATTGTTTTTTGGGAGTGGGTTGCCAGGTCCTTCTCCCAAGCCTACAGCACCTGGTGTTCCCAGGTGATCTCCCATCCAAGTACTAACCAGGCCTGAGCCTGCTTAGCTTCTGAGATCTGACAGGATTTGATGCCAGGGTGATATGGCTGTAGGCATATGTATGTATAGATTGTCATAACCGTCATCAAAACTAAGTACAGAACTGTTCTGTCACCATAATGGAACTACCCCCTGCTGTGCCTTCCGTCTACTCCCCTTATCACTGCAATCACTTGTCCATTCTCCCTGTCTATAATTCTGTCATTTAGAGCATCTTATATAGGTTCTCTCACTATATTATGAAGGGAGAATGAATTTATCCCCCCCCCCCTTTTTTGGGTGTAGATGCCTTCAAATCAAATTTCATAGGACCTTAATTTGTTAAACTACTATATTTCTAGGTCAAAATTTTGCTTTTCTGTATACATAGTTTCTTACTTCAGTTCCTAAAAATAAAATAAAAAAAGTACAATCAAGCCAGGAACTGGTTCGGTTTTACATCTTCTAAAGCAAAATTTTGAAATGCTTTTTACTTTTTCTCCATTTCCTCTAGGGAAAAATGAAATAAGTTGATTTAAATTGCTGAGAGAGGGATGAAACTGGCCTGCAAATAAGAACTTTCTTCCCTATAGAAAGTTAGTTGTGGTAGGTGGATTAATACACACTATCCCCTGCTAATCAACATGTCCAAACCCCAGGACCATGTGGGTATGTTATGACACATTGCAGTGGGGAATTTAAGTTACAAATATAAATAAATTCACTAATCAGCTGACCTTCCAATATGGCAATTATACTGAATTATCCAGATGGTCCCAGTGTAATCACAGTCCTTAGATGTATACAAGGGAAACAGGAGAGGAGGTCACACTAAAGCAATATCAAAGAACTTGCTATTGTTGGTTTTGAAGGTGGAGGAAGGGGCTGTGAGCTAAAGAATATGGGTGGCTTCTAAGAGCTAGGAAGGAGAAAGGAGATAATTCTCCTCTGTAGTCCTCAGAAAGGAATCCTACCCAGTTAACACCTTGAATTTAAGTCCAGTGAGAACTAGTTTGGATTTCTCAAAAATGCAAGACCCCTAAAGTCATTAATGTATCTATTATGCCAGTGTATGTCTGATGTATATATATATATATATATATATATATGCTTGCATATAAAGAGAATGTGATTTCATATATAATTTATAAATATGTGTATGTGTTTATTAGATAAAATAACAAGTTTCCAAATGAAGTAGTTCAGACAATTTTAAGAAGGCATTATGTATATTACAGATACTGATAGATCCCAGGGAAAGAATCAAAGAGCAGTATAAGAACATCCAAGAAATAGGAAAGAGTTACTGGCTCACCTTGGTGTATTAATGAATATCTGAAATAAAATAACATGCAAAGTTTCAAATTTGAATTTTTCAAAAACTTAACCACAATCACAGCCAAAAGTTAAATGATGGTTTCTCTTCATAATATCTACTGGATGTTCAAATTTTTACTTCTTCCATAACTTTTTACCGTTGATTGTCAGAATGGAATAAAATATGTTCATGTGACAATGGGTATCAGCTATTGAGTCTACTCACTTTGAGGAAATCAAGTCTACATTTTTTTCTTAGCAATAGTTTTTTTTTCTTTTTGGGTTATTTGGGAAGTTTATATTTTTCACCTTTTCCATTATCCTAAAATGTCCATTTTATAGGAAAACCTTGTTGTTGTTGTTGTTGTTGTTAGGTGCCGTCGAGTCGGTATCCGACTCATAGCGACCCTCATAGGGTTTTCAATGGCTGAGTGCTTCGGGATTGCCTTGGGAGTGGATTGCCATGCCCTTCTCCCATTTTTGCGGTGCTGGGAATTGAACTCGGGTCCTCAGAGACTGCAGCGCAGCGCTCTACCCACTGAGCTAAATCCCAGCCCAGGAAAACCTTAACTATATCCTATCATCCTAAATATTTAGTATCACCTGAAATATTAGTTTGTGTCAACTTTTTTTAACTAGCTCATATTCCCAGCATCAAATAGTGAGGAAATTAGAGAAGGAGTAATGTCACTACTATAAATCTGTTCAGCAGATATTAAATTGGAATTGTTCCACAGTAATTCTGTATTTTCCATTCTCCCCAGAAATGGGCCTACTTTTTACATGATTCTCAGCTCAAGAAGCAAAATTGATTAGAACAATATCTAAAATATAAAATAGCAAAATGAATAGGAATGTTGACACTTTAATCCCTAGACTACTACAATGTCATTACTATCATTGTGCTTTACTTCCTTCAAATTCCACCTGAGTGATTGCTTTGTACTTTATGTATCAATGACCCTTGAAAGCTCAAGTGTGTTACTATGTCTCGTATGTAGGAATCTCAGGGAAGTAAGTTTAGAGACTAATGCATTTATAAAATTCTAAGAAAGCACTCAGTTTGCTGGTTTTACAGTTTAGCACCTGATAAATAATGCTCCCTTTCTCTCCTTTTTGCTGTTGAAAAAGGATTCATTCTTAAATTTACCAGCAATGTTGTTGTTGTTACTTGCCGTCGGGTCGGTATCTGAGTCAGGCGAAACACTATTGTCAGTGCTTCTCTGCTGTTCATAAGGTTTTCAATGGCGGGTTGATTTTTGGGCGTGGGTTGCCGGATCTATCTCCCAAGCTTACAGCACCTGGTGTTCCCAGGCAGTCTCCCATCCAAATACTAACCAGGCCTGACCCTGCTTAGCTTCCGAGATCTGATGGGATTGGATACCACAGGGCTACAGCTGCAGTCCTTACCAACAATATGGTCCTATTTTTGCTGAAACATGTATATGCTAATGCCTGGTATGGATTTTCATGGTGGTACAAATAATTAAGGGGAACAAATGAAAGCTCTAATAGTTAAGATGTAAGCTAAAATATATACTATAAATACGTGTGTGTGTGTGGGGGGGTGTAGTTGTTAGGTGCCATCAAGTTGGTGTCTGACTCATAGCAACCCTACATGCAACAGGTGAAACGGTATTGTTACTGCTTCTCTGCTATCCATAGGGTTTTCAATGGTTGATTATTTCTGAGGAATGGGTTTCCAGGTCCTTCTCCCAAGCCTATAATACCTGGTGTTCCCAGGCAGTCTCCCATCCAAGTACCAACCAGGCTGGGCCAAGCTTAGCTTCTGAGATCTGATGCGACGGGACACCACAGTGGTATGGCCACAGGCCATCTAAGTACTAACCAGGCCAGACTCTGATTAGCTTCTGAGATCTGATGGGATCAGAAGCCATAGTGGTATGGCATATATATATATATATGTAGTAAAGAGTGGGGCAGAGCAAGGAAAACATGTCCACATGATAATTTCAGAGTGTCTTCATCTCTCTTTAATTATGTCAGCACTTGCTAGGTTGTTCTTAATCTCATTTATGCATCCATCAGAGGGTAGACAATGACTAGATCCCACCAGCTGTTGCATAGAAGAGGACTCCAGCAATTTTCCTCTCCATCTCCTGTGCCACACAATTTTCTTTCTCCTCAGTCATCCCCTTCAGCATAAAAACTCTCCTGAGTTCATTTTCCCCTCCAGCTATTTGAGTCCCTCTACTTGTTCCTTTTTACTATGAAAGTCCTTGAAAGAGTCATCTACACTCACTGCCCTCATTTCCACTCCTTTTCTTCTCTAAAGCAGAAGCTTTGGCTTCTGCTTCTTCACCAAAAGTGCTCATCAGGATGTCACTATTACCAAATCCAGTGGTCAGTTCTCAAGTCTTGGTTCTCTGGACTGATCAGAATTATCTGACAACTGAATTACTTTTAATCTTCTGAAAACATTTTTCTCTTGGATTCCAGATCCTGATGCTCTCCTAGTTTTCTTATCTCATTGGCCAAGCCATTTCAGTCTCCCAGACTTTTCATGCTGGCATGCCCATGGACTCAGACATTTTTGACAACTTCTGTAATTAAACACTCCCTTTGATGACTTCCTTCAGTTTTATGGCTTTACATCTAATCTATATGTTAGTGACTCCCACATTTGTATCTCTGGCCTAAACTCCTCTGAATTGTAGGCCAGTTTACCCAACTGTATGACTACTTAGATGTCTTTTAGGTGTATAAAACTTAATGACTGATCCAATGATAAATTCTTGACCTCCCTCTCAAAACCTATTTCTCCCTGAGTGTCCTCCATCCTGGTTCCTGCCAACTTCCCCCACCCCAAACATCCTTCTCGAACCATTCTGGTCTTCTTTCAATCTCTCATGCCCCATGTCCTCTTGTCATCAAATCTTGTTTTGAACTTCAGAATATATCCACAATTTGGACCCTTTCTCACCTCCTCCACTGGTATCATCCCAGTCTGAGGCAATATCATGTTTTGCTTGGATTATTCCAAGAACTTCCTGGTGTCCTTGCTTCTACTCTTATCCCTCGTACTGTTATCAAAGCAGCAGCCAGAGAGATCCTACTAAAACTTTACATTACTCTGGAGCTCTTCACTGGCTTTCTTTCTTACTCAAAAGTGAAATCAAAGTCCTGACAACATCCTACCACAACCTCCCTTCTGTCATCTCTCTGCTTTTCTCTCTTATGACCTTTCTCTTGCTCTTTCCTGCCTCCATATTGTCCTTTCTGATGTTTCTTAAAAAGGAACCTGTGAAAAAAAGCATACAAAAGTTGCTCTCACACTGACTTCTTCCCATGCTGGGAAAGCTCCTCTGCCAGACAACCATATGCCAGAGACTGTGGCCTTACTATCACACTTTATTTGACTGTTACTATCTCAGAGAAGTCTCCCTCAACACCTTATCTCAGATGTCGCTCCCATTATGCTTGTACTTAACAACTTTGCACTGTTGCCTTTTTCTGCTTTACTTTTCTTATAGTACTTATTACCTTCCAACATAACAATCTCCCACATGTCTGTTAGCTTGTCTTTCTGTAGGGGCTTCTATGTTGCTGTGATGCTGAAAGCTATGCCACCGGTATTTCAGATCAGGGCCATCCATTGTGGACAGGTTTCAGCTGAGCTTCCAGACTAAAACAGACTAGGGAAAAGAACCTGGCAGTTTACCCGTGAAACAATTAGCTATTGAAAACCCTATGAATAGCAGAGAGGCACTTTCCAATATGGGAGAAGGACCCGGCAGCCCACTCCCAAAAATCAATCTGCCATTGAAAACCCTGTGAACAGCAGAGAAGCACTGACAATAGTGTTTCCCCTGTTGTATGTAGGGTTGCTATGAGTTGGATACCGACTCAATGGCACCTAACAACAACAACAACAACAACAACAACAACAACAACAACTGTCCAATATATCATCAGAAAATGAGCCCCCCAGGCTGGAAGGCATTCAAGAAATGACTGGGGAAGAATTGCCTGTTTAAAGTACAGTCAATCTGAATGATGGGAATGGAGTAAAGCCCCTGGGACCTCCTTTTGTTGATGTGACACAACTCAAAATGAGAATAAACATAGTGACTACAACATTGGGCTCAAATATAAAAAGATTGTCTTCATGGCACGATGTCAGGCAGTATTTCATTCTGTTGTACATAGGGTCACAGTGAGTCAGATCCAACTTGAAGGCATACAACAATACGTAATATATAATGTGCTTATTTATTTTCTGCACTATTTATCTCTGTCCAGTAGAATGTAAGCTCATGACAACAGGTATTTGGTCTCCTTGAGTCCTTGATATGTCCCTGGAGCATATGAATATTTGACACATACTAGGTGCTCAATAAATATTTGTTGAATGAAAGGGTCTCTTTCACTTCTCTGTTTTTCTCACTAGAATATGAGTCCCTTTGAGGCAAGTATCATGTCTTTCTGCCTTCTGAACTCAGTATGGTATCTGGCAAAGAGTAGATGGTCATTAATATTTGTTGACATGAACTGTTGAAAAAAAACATTGTGATCCTCTGAGTGCATTCCAAGATGGGCAGAAGGATGACAGAGGAATAAACAGGTGATATAGAGGAGCGACAGAGAAAATCTCTTAACCAAAAAATAAACAGCATTTAAGTTTTACATTGTATAAAAATGTAGATAGAATTTGGAAGCACATAGAGACTTGGGAGATTCTGGATTCTTACTATCAAGAGAGTAGGAATGAGGAAATGAATCACAATCACCTGGGAATATTTGAGGCATTCAGTGAGCCACTAACTTTTGCAGAATATTTATTAAGTGCCAGACTTTTTGATGCACTTTCCAGTGGCTGCTCAATGGTGTTTTCCTGGCCCTCCACCCTCTGGCTCCAGCATGAATAGTTGTCTTTTTCTATCTGGTGTCACTTTTTTATATAGGAAGACAGTCATACAAGTTAATAATATTTTTGTTCTCTCTTTCCCCACTTCCCTCCTTCTCGTTCTCCTTAATGGAAAAGTACTTGTAAAAACAGAATGGTTGCTTTGGGAGTTTAGGTTGCTACACAGGTTCCAGGTCCACACGACAAAGGCGGTTTTAAATGGCTAAACTAGCTTTTTCAATGGCTCCTTCAAAGTCTAACTAAAGAGAAAGTAATGATAAGCATGAAATTTAGACTAGTAGTTACCTCTCAGAGTTGAGAGAGGCTTTCTAAGGTGTTGAGGACATTTAGTTTCTTAAAATGGTTGTTGAGCACAAAGGTGCTCATTTTATTTTTAGTACGTTCTATATTTGTATGAAGTACATATTTTTATGAAATAATTTTTAAAAAATCAAACAGCTTCTTTGAACTAAGGTTTTTCTCAAATAATGAAAGGTCTTTTATATACATTAGATTTAGATTCACCAAGGTCGCTTCAATAGCATAAAAATACTTTTCCATGATAAAATAATAATAAGTATTTCAGCTCTTTCTGTGGAAGGCTTTTATGTAAAGGTCATGCAACAATGGAAGCTAAAATAACCTTTTCCTGTTAAGATTAAATACAGATTTATTTTGTTTGTTTGTTTATAAGCCATTTGTTTTAAACTCTTAGTCCCAATACCAATGGAATTTCAGATGAGAAAGAACAAGTCTATTTAACTCAAGGTACTTTGGTAATGATATTTGGCTCTAACCATGTTGTTCTTGTTAGGTGCCATGGAGGTCCAACTCATAGTGACCCTCATAGGGTCATTGTTTTGGGATTGATTCAGGAGTGGACTGCCACATCCTTCTCTCATGTTTGTGGTGCTGGGGATTGAACCCCTGTCCTCAGAGAGTGCAGAGCAGCAAGCTACCAACTGAGCTAAACCCCAGCCATCTAACCATTGTTGTTGTTGTTGTTAGGTGCTGTTAAGTAAGGTCTGACTGAGAGTGATCTTCATAGAGTTTTCAATGGCTATGTTGTTGTTGTTGTTAGGTGCAGTCAGGTGCTGTGAAGTTGGGTCCGACTCATAGCGGCCCTCATAGGGCTTTCAAAGGCTGTTTTGGGATTGCTTCGGGAGTGGATTGCCATGTCTTTCTCCCATTTGTGTGGTGCTGGGGATCAAACTGGGACCTCAGCAAGTGCAGAGCAGCGCTCTACCAACTGAGCTAACCCTCAGCCCTCAACGGCATAAATACATGCAATCCATATAAGAGATTTAACTAGCATGGAGGCCAAAGAAAGGAATCTCGGCCTCTGCTACCCTGCAAAGCTCTGGGCTTCCACAGGCTGGGAAATGACATTTGGCCTAGGACAAATGTGATAGGATGTACTGAAATAGATCCATCCAATAAAAATGTGAGGAGAGCACCTGGGTAAGTTTACATTTTCTAGTAGCCACTTTAAAAAACATAAAAAGAAACAAAGTGAACTTTAGGACTGCTTTTTAATAATTATGTACACTACCAATGTATCCCAAATATCATTTCAGCAGATAAGCATCAATTAGATATTTTCCCTTCTTTATCTCACAGAAGCGCTTGAAATCTGGGGTGTACGTTATACTTAATCCCATGCAAGTTGGCCCTGGTGATATTTCAGGTGCTGAATAGCCACGTGTGGCTGTGGCTACCCTGCTGGACTGTGCAGGCTTTGGACTATCTATGAGGTGTCAGCAGTGCATATCTGCTCCTATGAGCAATGACCGGGGACCCTGCTCCCCGTTCAGTGCCATCACTCACTGCAGCTGTGAGTTTCTCTCCTCTTTGGTATCACAGTCACAGAATGAAGCCTGTCAGCAGACAGAATCTTGCCTGTCCCTGTGGACATATGCCTTTTAGAGTCTGTAAAGAATCTGCAATGCTTGCTAATATGATGAATTATATTGACAAGATGCATCATTTTTAATATCTTTTAGAAAGATGAAGCCATAAATGGGCAGCAAACAATAAATTTGGGGCTACACAAAAAGCTAACCTGAGATTCAATTTAGTTGCATTTGAAGAATTGGAACTTACGAGAATCAGAAGCTGGTGGCAAAGAAGGCCCCAGATCATTGCTGAGAGGAAAGCGGCAGTAAGGGGTCAAGGAGTCAGGTGAAAAGATGCTACAGGAGAAAAAACAAAACCCAGGGAGGGTCAGGATGATGCCAACGTCCCCCAGAGCTGCAGGTGAGGTCAGAAGAGTGGGGGGAAGTAGAAAGAGAGGCCTCAGACAAGAAAATCTCCTTCTACTCTTTTCTTCATCAAGATTTGAGTAAACAATCACTGGCTTGGGGGAAGTTTAGCAGTGGGATAATTGGTACAGTGGCTCTATACAACAGTGACATTTGGAGAAGGGTGCTGAGTGATTATATAAAAGCAGGAGTAGAAAATGAAGTGGAAAAGTAGAAGTGGTTGATTTTGCTCAAGCTCCATAACGAGTGCAAATGGTTGGTAAGAAAGGAAATTACCAATGACTGGCAGGAGAAAAGGAAGTAGAATTCCTGGGACCTGTGGTGGCCACATGATTTACAGAAAAGCAAAGATAAATTGAGCATCACTTGCATTGCTATTTAGACCCTTACTGACTAGAACAGCTAGGAGGTAAAAGTTAAGTATGTGCATGACAGGGTGAAATGAAGACTATTTTAAGATGCTATGAGAATTTGGTTGTGGATGGCTTCCGAGTGGAAGCCCAGATGATGATTCAGAATGTTGAATCCACTTTTGTGTTCATCAACACAGCTTGAATGTCTAGGCAAACCATAGGACTGAAGGTCAAAGTCTAGGATCCAGTCCTTGCTCGTTTGTAGACTGTGTTACCTTGACCAAGTCATTTTCTTCTCTGGCCTTCAGTTTTTTCATCTGTGAAATAAAGGATTTGGTAGCAGAAATCCCTATAGTCCTTTCTGCCTTTAGGATGCCTTTCACTCTATCTCTGGTTTAGTGCCTATCCTTTCCTATTAGAATTCTTGACAGGAGTCCCTGTTTATCAGTGGAGGATACATTCCAATACTCCCAGTGGATGGCTGAAATTGCAGATAGTACCAAACACTACGTGTGTGTATGTAATATATGTATGCATAATGTCTTTTCCCCTATACTTACATACCTATGATAAAATTTAGCCTATAATTTAGGCATTATAAGAGACCAACAACAGCAATTAACCACAAAATAATAATTACAACACACTGTAGGAATGTCTAACCTATAGTCCACAGGCCACATGTGGCCCAGGACAGCTAATAATGTGGCCCCACAAAGTCTTTTTACATTATATTTTTTAACATTTATTTTCTTCAGACCATCCCTTATTACTTATGTGTACTATTATTGTTTTTGTTATTGTTGTTAGGTGCTGTCGAATTGGGTCTGACTCATAGCAACCCTATATACAACAGAACGAAATACTCCCTGATACTGTGCCAGGTACATGATCTTATTTATGTTTAAGCCCATTTATTTATGAGTATATAATTTAAGCATGACCCAAGATAATTCCTCTTTTTCCATGTGACCCAGGGAAGATAAAAGATTAGATGCCCTGCTCTACTCTAATAAAATTATTAGCATCGCAACTCTTATACTTTGGAACTATTATTAAGTAAAATAGGGGTTAGTAAAACATAAGATCTGTGATACTATGAGAGTTAATCTGATAATCCCGATGGCTTCTAAGTTACTAACAGGTAGGCAGCATACATAACATCCCAGCAAGGACACACAGAGAGAGAAAGAGAGAGAGCATGAGACTTTTATCAGTCTATTCAGAAAGGTACATAGTTTGAAACTGATGAATTGCGTGTTTCTGGAAATTTCCACTTAATATTTTCCAATTGTGGTTAATTGTGAGGAACTAACATCGTGGAGAGTGAAACTGTGGATAATGGAGGATGATTGGAGTTCAGGAAGACTGGACGTACTATTCTTGTATATTATTGTGGAAGCAGATTTTGTGAAACCTGATGTTATGCAATTTTGGATGATGCCTTCCTAAAGAATAACAAATTTGTCAACAGAATATTAGATACAAAAGTGAACATTGATTTATAATGAGAAAGACATCACAAGGAATTGCTGGAGATTTGACGATTCAGGTCTTTTTCTTTTGATATCTCTTTTGACAATTCCCAGAGATGCTTATATAGAAATGTAGCTTTTCTTTTCTTTTCCTTTCTTTTTCTGTACTGGTGAGTTGAACCCAGGATATTGCACCATTGAACTGCACCACTACCCACTTTTTAAAATTTATCTTGAGACATGGTTTTGTTAAGTTATGCAGGCTGCCTCTGGCCTCGAACTCTCCATCTTCCTGCCTCAGCCTCCCAAGTCACTGTGATTACAAGGCATGTGCCACCACACCAAGTTTATAGAAGTGCTTATTGATTCCAACCTGGTTTCTCCTTCCTACCTCATACAAGACAGCTCCTGACACTCCAGGGGTCTATGTAAATTGGGGACTCTGAATTGTAATTTTCATTAGTGCTATGGGTAGAATTGTGTGCCTTCCCCCTAGTTCATAAATTGAAGTCCTAACATCCACAGTCAGAATGTAACCTTATTTGGAAATAAGATACTTAAAGAGGTTATTGCGTTAAAATAAGGCTGTTAGGACAGAGCCTTAATCGAAATAGACTGTTCTCTTTATAAAAAGAGGAAGAGACACGTGGGGCATGCATAGACAAAGGTCAAATAATGTGAGGACAAACCAAGGAGAAGATGGTTGTCTGCAAGCAAAGGAGAGAATTGGAGTCGTCTGAATCAGTGATACTTGCTGGCACCTTGATCTTGGACTTTCAGTTCCAGAACCATGAAAAAAATAAATTTCTGTTGTTTCAACCACCCAGTCTGAGGTATTTTAGTATGGCACCCTGAGAAAACTAGCACAATTAGCTTCCAGATAAATCTTCCTCTGCTTAAGGACTTTGTTCTTTCATGGCTCAATCCTTTGCCAAGAATCATTCTCCTCTCCTTCTATTCCAGCCTAACCCAAGTGAAGCCTTCCTCTCCAGCTCTGAGCACCTATCAATAACAACAATTGGTTGCCCCTCATTTTAAAAGTGAATATGAATTTCCTGTGGGCACTCATATTATTATCCTGTAATAGTACTGTGTCTTTTCAAAAGATTGTATCTTTTCCCTCTCTCTAGGTGAGTCTTCTGAAGACTATCAAGAACAACATCTTCAATCAAGTTGGGATGTTAGAAAAATTTCTTGAATAGTCTTTTCTGAGTTAAGAGACTGGAGATCCATCCAAGTTTTTTTAAAAGTCTTTTCTATGTTATCTCCAAAGTTTAATGATAATGGAAATCACGATACTTAATAGTTAAGTGCTATACCTGCACTGCACATATAAACAATATAATAGTTATGGCTGAAGTCCCCTACTCCCTCCCACCACTTCCTATTAACTCAATGGTTCAAGAGAATTTATCTTTATTTCTGTTGTGGTAATCCAATCCTGGTTGTTCCTTTCTGTTTTGCTACTGCTTATACCAGCAACGAAGCTCCTAAGAATATCTTCCAAAAATCTTTGGCCAGGATTAAAGGAAGTGAGCACATCAGGGGGAAAAGGATGATTCAACCTCCTTGAGTGCTTAATTCTTGGTATCCCTCCTGAAATTGTGGAAAAGAATGCCAACAAGTTGTAATTACCATGGTATTCCCAGCCTGATGGAAATCTGCCAGTACTCATTGGATTTCAACCAACAATTCATTTCAAATAAGTCATCGAAGGAAGTCAGGATATATTTTGGTCACTTTTTGGGAAAGCCTAGCACTTACAAAAAAAGTGCACATGCATGCTCGATACAAAGTTTCATAAAACTATACCTATTATTAGAATTTTAAATGCAGACTTAAATGTGTAATAACCATAGTATTCCGTTAGAGATTTATGACAAAGAGAGGCCAGCATTTGGTTTTAAAAATAAGTGTAAATTTCTCAGTTTACAAAACTCTGCATTAGTTTTCCATAGGGAACTGAGGACTTAATCTGCTAATAAGAAAACATACCTGTGTTCAAAATATTTATCCAATGCCACATTTTTCCAGTAGATCAAGGTCTTCTAGGGGTAACATCCATCACCATCTTCAGGAAAGTGAAAGGACTGCTTTTGCAATCAGAACAGCTTCCAATGCCCTTGTGCCAATAACAATGTGGAATGATTCAACATCAGCTTAGGAAACTTCCTTGGGAGCTGAGTGGGCAGCTATGAATCATCCTTTGCCCTTGCACACATATGGTTACTGATCCCCTTGGACTGTTATTATTTGAAAATCATACTTTGCACTTTTGTAAGGAATACTTTTCCTGATGGCATCAGACAATCTGAAGTAAAAGCAGGCCCTAGTGAGCTATGTACCTTAGAACTGGATATGATCCAAAAATGTTTGCAAATGCTGTTTTGAGTCTGCATCAATACACCTGATTTGGAAGCCTGCCATAAGCAAAGGCTGCACTCCTGGCAACAGCACAAGGACTGCATTCTGAGGATTAAAACAAAACAAAACAAAACGAATTTTTAACTCCTTCACAGTACTATGATTTGGAATTGGATTAGCTCAGTTGATAGAGTGCTTGCACTGCACACTCTGAGGCCCTAGGTTCAACCACCAGCACTACAAAAATGGGAGAAGGACCTGGCAGCCCTCTCCTGAAACAATCCTGAAACAATCAGCCACCCTATGAACAGCAGAGAAGCACTGACATAGTGCTGGGCATGGCACAGTGTTGGGGAATGTTTCTTTCTGTTGTACATAGGGCTGCTTTGAGCCAGACTCGACTCTACGGTACCTAACAACAACAAAACAACAAGAAAATAAACCTAGGAAAATGAACCTGCATCCAAATAACTGAGCATGGTCTAACCCTTGAGATGGCTGCTTCTCACTTATTTGGCCAAAGTTCACACTATAACATTCTATCACAGGGGGAAAAATAACTGGAAGCTCTAAGTCCTTTGGTTCTAACCCCATGTTCATCACCATTTTTCTAAGTAGCTTCTGAATTTCACAGGTACCCTGAGATATCCATTGAAATTGGCTAATGGATTTTATCAGCAATTGGAGATGGCTACCATTCTGTTGCAAGATCAAAAGTAGAGTCATCTTTCAATCAAACATGTTCTTACAGGTAGCAATTGCTGCATTATTGATCCTCCATATACAAATATAGCTCCTGTTAATGATGAATGATCAAGCTGAAGGCACTATTGGTGTAGCTTTTGTTACTTAGATCTATATTATATGCAGTATAGTGGGTGGAATTGAGGATGCTTAATTTACAGAAAAAGTATTCCAAGAAAATTTTGTAGTTTCTTTGTGTGGTTGAAACCCTTCTATCAAGAAAGAGAATTAAATTTGTCTGTGGTTATGTAATCCCAAAGTATAGAATACGACCAAAAGGTAGAAGCCAAACTTCAGAATAACTCACGAGATTATTTTCTAACATTGCCCATTAGAGTTTATGCCTTAGTTCCAAATAGCATGCCCATCAGTGAAGATAGATCCTTGATGGCTACAGGCAGGAACATCATGGTCATACTACATTGTTGTTGTTGTTAGGTGTTGTTGAGGCGAGTTCAACTCACAGCAGTCCTATGTACAACAGAAAGAAACACTACATGACTCTATGCCAGGCACATGATCTTTTTTATGTTTAAACCCATTGTTATAGACACTGTGTCAATCCATGTAGTTGGTGGTTGTCTTTTTTTGTTGTTGTTGTTCACCCACCACTCTCCCAAGTATGATGTCCTTCTCCAGGGATTGGTCCCTCCTGACTACATGTCCAAAATATGTAAGATGCAGTCTAGCTTTCCTTACTTCCAAGGAGCACTCTCGGAGTACTTCCAAGGAGTACTCCAAGGAGTACTTCTTCTAGGATGGATCTGTTGTTTCTTTTGGCAATCCATAGTATATTCAATATTTGTCTCCAGCACCATAATTCAAAAGGATCAATTCTTTTCCTATCTACCTTATTCACTTTCCAGCTTTCACAAGCATATCATGTGACTGAAAATACCATGGCATAAATCAGGTGCATCTTCATCTTCAATGTGGCAACTCTAGTTTTCAGCACTTTAAAGAGGTCTTTTGCAGTAGTTTTTCCCAATGCTATGCATCTTTTGATTTCTTGACTGATGCTTCCATGGATATTGATTGTAGAATCAAGTAAAGCACAATCTTGGACAACCTCAATTGTTTTTTCATTTATCATGAAGTTGTGTACTGACCCAGATTTATAAGGGCTCTTGTTTTCTTGATGTTGAGGTGCAACCAAACTGAAAGCTGTGTTCATTGATCTTCATTAGTAAATGTTTCAAATCCTCTTCACTTTCCACAAGGAGAG
Source organism: Pedetes capensis (assembly GCA_007922755.1). Taxonomy (NCBI): domain Eukaryota; kingdom Metazoa; phylum Chordata; class Mammalia; order Rodentia; family Pedetidae; genus Pedetes; species Pedetes capensis. Next base: position 19,372 of record VMDO01015693.1, read on the forward strand.
TTGTATTATCTGCATAACACAGATTGTTAATGAGTCTCCAATCTTGATACCATATCCTTCTTCATAAAGTCCAGGTTCTCCAATTATTTGCTCAGCATAGGGATTGAAGTGGTGTGGTAAAAGGATACAGACCTGACACACACCATTCTTGACTTTAAACCAGGCAGTTTTGCTTTGTTCTGTTTGAACAACTGCTTCTGGTCCATGTACAGATTTCCTGTGAATACAATTAGGTGCTCTGCTAGTCCCATTCTTCACAAAGTTATCCATAATTTGTTGTGATCCTCACAGTCAAATACCTTTGCATAGTCGATGAAACATAGATAGACATCTTTTTTGTATTCTCTGCTTTTGGCTAATATCCATTAGACATCAGCAATGATGTTACTGGTTCCACACTCTCTTCTGAATCCAGTTTGATTTTCTGGCAGTTCACTGTCAATATATTGTTACAGTCACTTTTGAATGATCATTAGCAAAACTTTTCCTGGTATTGTTCAATAATTTCTTTATTAGGTTTTGATCCCCTTTCTTGGGAATAAAGGTCATTTAAAAATATGCAAGGGGATCACTGTAGAAATATGGGCTACCATATTTTAACTTGACCAGTTAAGGATGTTTTATTTTCCAGTTATATTTCATCATTTAACTTAATAAAAGATATAACAGGTCAAGAAGAAAAGGAATAATATAAGAACAAAGTACAGTTCTTGAAGAGTAAGTAAATTCAGCTTTCTAAAAATACACCACTTATCAAAATGAAAGCATATAACAAAAATACAATACATTCTGTATTGATACACACACGTTCAGGTATGCACACACAAATGTGGATTGGAAGAGGAAATATAATCCTGTAAGAGTGGTTACCTCTGGACAAGGGAAGAAGAACAGTATAGGAGTAGTATTTAGAAGGAACTTCAACTTTAGCCACAATATTTTATTTCTTTATGTAAAAAAAATACTATAATTTGTCAGTTCTGGGTGCAGGAAGCATAAATGTTTGCTATGTTATCCTTTTCATATTTTTCTCTATTAAAAGTAATTGCCCTCTCCACTCAAATGCAAAGTGCAAACCACTGAGTTTTGCTATATTGTCCTCATTTTTCTCATTTCACCAGCATAGTGTAAACTCAATTGCTCATTACTGCAGATCCACAGGTTATTACCGGGGAGGCAGGACCATTCATTTGTCAATTGCAATTTACAGGTGTATTATGAACCAAGCTTTGTGTTTATGATGCCTCCAATGGATGTAGAACCTCTGTGGTTCTTTCTGATCTTGTATTTCCTCTGCAACTGGCGGGCAAGGAGAGAAGCAAGTCTTTGTGGAAACTTTTATAATCTCTGCTGATTGTCCTTTGAGGCTGATAAAACATCTCCTCATTTCAGATATAATTCAGATTATTACAGTTTTCACCATTTTTAAAACCCCAAATACCCCTTTTGTAATTTATCTTCATAGAACCCACATTCTGATTTTTTTAGCGACAAAAAATGAATTTACTAAGTAGTGACATACAGCGTAATTATTGTATACCTAATATCAAAAGAGCTTTTCTTCTGCAAAGTCAGTTACAACCATGGCCTGAAATGAGCTGAAAATATTTCTAGTGGTAGAGGTGTTTGGGGATATAGGTAGGGCTGTAATTTGATTCCGCTGCTTCAGAGAAATTTAACAACATCCTAGGATTTTCTCCAGTTTATCTGCTTGGTCTTTATATTGCCTTGAATGCTTATGTGAGGCAAAGTTCTTAGGCAATGATACATATGACATTTTTAAAAAGTGGATGAATTAATGTTGTTGTTGTTGTTAGGTGCTGTCGAGTTGGGTCCAACTCATAGCGACCCCATATACAAAAGAATGAAACACTCTCTGATACTGTGCCATGCCTGACACTATGTCAGTGCTTCTCTGCTATTCATAGTGTTTTCCATGGCTGATTGTTTTGGGATTGTTTCAAGAGTAGGTTTCCAGGTCCTTCTCCCATTTTTGTAGTGCTGGGATTGAACTTGAGGCCTCAAAGAGTGCAGAGCAGCACTCTACCAACTGAGCTAAGCCTTAGCCTGAATGAATTAATGGGTCCCTATAAAATATTTCCTTTCCTGTTTTTATCAATTTCATCTTTTTCATCTAATCCTGTGAATAGTTTCCAATGTGAGGTTTCCACATTTCATGAGGGTAAAGATATTAATATGTCAGTGATTCATATTCAATATTTCAGAAAGCTTTAAGAAATCTCACTTAACATGTGCTACTTATTTACTTTTGGCTAGAATTATACTGATTAGACTTCCTACTTGGTAGATATTTAGGCCTTTGATTTATTTTAGAAAGAGAAAATGAAAATTATACCATAAGTGATAAAACTAATCTGATTTGACTTTGGGACATCTGACAAATGGCATGGAGAAGAGCTAATATCAAAGAAATATTAATTTCAACCTCTTTTTCCCTTCTAGCTTCAGACTAATGATTCATTTCTCTAAGAACAAAGTATTTATTTCATTTAAATTAAAAAGATTAAGTTAATTTAAGCTTGAAGTCTTCTGGCAGCTAAGGTCAGTCTTAGAAGAAACGTAATCAGGACTCAGGAGTATGATCTGGGAAATAATTTTTTAAAATATGTGATAAGATAAAATATGTGTTGACAAAAGGACAAAGTAAAAGATATTTCCTCCCCAAATTAACACAAGTGATTCTCCATTTCATGATTCTGCCAGTTGCTTTGAATTGGTACAGGGTACAAAGGCTAAGCGGAGATGCTGAGCTGGGTTGAGATGTGACCTCTCTCAATTTATTAAGAACTCTTGACGTTCTCTTTGTGTGATTATAATCATCTTTGAAGAGTGTTCTTGAGGGGAAGAAAGTTCATGTTTTCTCCCCAAGTGTTTGTTCTATATACTTTTCAGTTCAAGTAAAAAAAATCGAAGTCTTTTAAAAAAATTGTTGTTGTTAGATGCCATCAAGTCATGTCTGACTCGTAGCAACCCTATGTACAACAGAAAGAAACACTCCCCAACACTGTGCCATGCCTGGCACTGTGTTAGTACTTCTCTGCTATTCATAGGGTTTTCCACGGCTGATTGTCTCAGGATTGTTTTTGGACTGGGCTGCCAGGTCCTTCTCCTGTTTTTGTGGTGCTGAGGATGGAACCCAGCGCCTCAGAGCACACAAAGCAAGCACTCTACCAACTGAGTTAACTCCAGCCCTAATATAAAAAAATACATTTAAATACAAAATAAGAACTATTTAATAAAAGGATATACATAATGCAGTGAGGATTCAGAGAAAGGAAGACTGAGTCTGGGCCGGGAAAATAGAAAGAAAAGTTTGCAAAGGGAAGTGATATGCCAGCCATGTTCTAAGGTATGAGGAGAGATTTTCTAGTTAGTTTATTCAGAGGCATAAGAAAATGCATGCTTGCTGATGAGTGAATAAAGATGAGATTATATGCAGAAGTCCATTATCAGCTTTAAGATGCTTTTATGTATAAATATTGGCTGCACTTAGTGACCGTAAATGCCATGTCAAAGAGTTGAGAATTTATCTGGGTTGAGGATCAAATTGAGGTTGTTCATAGCATATTGTTTCTGTTGTTTACTGATAAGAAAGAGTCTGTGGTACACACCTGTAATCTCAGTGACTCAGGAGGCTGAGGCAGGAAGATCAAGAGTTCGAGGGCAGAAGCAGACTGTGCCACTTAGTGAGATCCTGTCTTTCATACAAGAAAGCGAGGGGAGAAAGTTATTGGTATGTGTTTATGGTTGACAACATAAAGTTTAAGGAAACAGGTAAAACCATAGAGTTTGTAGATTTTAGATCCTGAGTTTGAAACATGACCTTTTGTCTCCAAGCCATGTTCTTTCTACTCCACAGCACTTTTTCTTTTTTAGCATGCTCAGTTTCACTAAATATTACAAATATCACTACTGTTTTAAAAACAATGGTAATTAAGCCAGGCACTGTGATGCATACCTGTAACCCCATCCACTTGGAGGACTGAGGCAGGAGGAATGTGAGTTGGAGGCCAGATGCAGTTTGCTCAATTTAGTGAGATCCTGTCTCAATAAATAAATAAATAAATAAATAAATAAATAAATAAGGAATTGGGTTGTAGCTCAGTGGTAGAGTGCTCTAGGTTTCAATCCCCCAGTACTGCCAAAATAAATAAATAAATAAATAAATAGGAAAAAAGAAAAAGAAAAGAAACGAAAAAGGAAAAAAAAAGATTTTTTAAAAGAAAAACAATGATTTTAATAGCCTACATGTAGTGAGCGAGCCTGCAGCTGTAGCCCTGTGGCATCCGATCCCGTCACATCTCGGAAGCTAAGCAGGGTCGGGCCTGGTTAGTACCTGGATGGGAGACCGCCTGGGAACACCAGAAGCTGTAGGCTTGGGAGAAGGACCTGGCAACCCCCTCCCAAAAATCAATCTGCCATTGAAAACCCTATGAACAGCAGAGAAGCACTGACAATAGTGTTTCCCCTGTTGTACAGTGGGTCGCTATGAGTCGGATACCGACTCAACAGCACCTAACAACAACAACAACAAACATGTAGTGAGCAGTTATAACATGCCAGGCAATGTTCCCAAAGATTTAGATGTGCTACTTCATTTAATCCTCATAACAACCCTATAAGATAAGTACTATTATTATTATTCTTTTACAGATGAGGAAAGTGAGGTTAAATAATTTGCTGAAGTCACTCAGGTAAGATTGGCAGAGCCACGATTCATAACCAGGTGTTTTGGCTTAGGAACCCACACTCTTAATAAAAGTAGACTTAAATACTGGTGTTTCTCTCCTAAACGGGGCTTTGGACATGAACACTGTCTAAAAGGTTGGTTTCAGTTTGGATACTATGCAAACCATGGAACCAAGGTTTGGCTCTGGATCTCCACTTGTAGCCTCAACTATAATTATAGAGCACAAAAGGGAGATGGAATAGATTAAGATTATCAAATACATTGGATTTCATGTAGATAGTTATTATAAAACAACTAGCATTTTTATTTTTGAATTTCTTCGCCTCCTTTCTTCAAATAATAAAGCAAATTGGCAATTTAGAAATAGAAAAAAAAGAAGAGAAATCCAACAAGCTGTTTCTGATTTGCTTGGACTGCATCCAAGGTTTTGGGAACCACTCAGTGTTGTATTTTCAGAATGTTCAAAATAGGCATTCTCTTTCAAAATTACTTAAAGATGAAAAAATAAAATTATAAAATATGTTGTGTCAAGTTTCCATGCTAAAGATTTTTCATGTCATAATAAAAATGAAACAAAAATATTTGTTAGCTTACATTGTAAAGACCATCTGAGTTTAAAATGCAAATAAAAACAAAATAATAGCATGCAAAAGAATAAAGAATTCAAAACCACTTTTGCCCTCTGATAATAAAGTAATAACTTACTTTATTAAGAAAGTAACTTTAAGAAGACAATATTTAATAACTATAAGAACTACAAACTATTGCTTAGAATGTGTCTATGTCAATGAAGGAAAGCTCCTAACTGCTAATATATTAGAAAAAAATAAAACCCATAGTCACTATCCTAGTTATTTAAATACCACTCAAGTTTAATGATTAAGAAGAAAATACAATTGATACCACTGAGATTTTTCAAGTCTCCAAGTTTTCCAGTGAGATAGTGGACATTGTTGCTTATAAATCTAAAATTATCTTTTATTTTTCATATCTATAAATGTCCTGCCTGCAGCAGTACCACTATGGCATCCAATCCCATCAGATCTCAGAAGCTAAGCAGGATTGGTCCTGGTTAATACTTGGATGGGAGACCACCTGGGCATATCAGGTCTTGGAGGCTTGGGCGAAGGACCTGGCAGCCTACTCCCCACCTCACCCACCAAAAAATCAGCCACTGAAAATCCTATGAATAGAAGAGAAGCACTGACAATAGTGTTTTGCCTGATGTACGTAGGGTCTCTATGAGTTGGACAGTGACTTGAGGGCAACTAGCAACAACAACAACATAAATGTCCTACCGTGCTCATTGGTTTGTGGATTATTTTGGGTATTGTTGTTGTTGTTAGGTGCTGTCGAGTCGGTCTCCGACTCATAGCAACCCTCATAGGGTTTTCAATGGCTGAGTGCTTCGGGATTGCCTTGGGAGTGGATTGCCAGGCCCTTCTCCCAATTTTGGGTATAAGTACTTTTAAAACTGAGCTATTATCAAAACTGAAATGAAGTCTGTTATGGTTGAGATGGGCTGGGGTTTAGCTCAGTTGGTAGAGTGCTGCTCCGTGCTCTCTAAGGCCCTGGGTACGATCCCTAGCACCACAAAAAGGGAGAAGGACCTGTCAGCCTACTCTTGAAACAATCCTGGAACAATCAGCCATGGAAAACCCTATGAACAGCAGAGAAGCACTGACATAGTGCCAGGAATGGCACAATGTCAGGGAGTGTTTTGTTCTGTTGCACATAGGGTTGCTATGAGTCAGACCCAACACCACGGTACCTAACAACAACAACAACAACAACAACAACAGCAACAACAACAACAATATAGTTGAGATGTGAGGTATTAAGTCAAAGGAGCTGTTTTGGGAAGTTTTGCAAACTTTATGTGGTAGGGCCTAGCTGGAGGAAGTAAATCACTGACGGTGGGTCCTAGAGGGTTGTATCTTGTCCCCACCCCTCTCTGTCTCTTTCTCCTTGATGTGAGCTGCTCCACCATCCCCTCCCTGCCATGATGGATGGAAACCTCTGAAACTGTGAGCCAAAACAGATCTTTAATCTTTTAACCTATTTCTCTCCTGTATTCTGTTACAGCAATGGGGAAGTGAGTAGTAGAAAGAGTGAATATTATGTGTATAAGAAGTTCAAAAGAAAAATCTGGAGATTGTGTCCAATCCTTTCTAAAGGATGAGTTTGTTAAATCTGGATAAAAGTGGCTTGACAGGGTGGACTGGTCTCCCATCCCCTCTTCTTGCCAATTTTATTCTAAGAATATCTTTCCCCTTCTTCTGTACTTAGCTGTGAATTCAGCCTCCTACTTTTTAAAGTGAATGTTCAGGGTTATGGACAGAAGAGGAAATTCCTTTCAAAATAGCTTTGTGATAGGACTCCTGTCCCTTACACGATATAAACCTTTTGGGCAACGAAACAGAATGGACAGGAAATAACAAAATAAGAAAGCAGCTCTGTAGTTTTATGTCAATTTTAAATCTAATCTCTTCCCTGGAAGAGTTGTTAATGATTTGTGCAAACTCACTTCCATCTCTGCTGTTACTTGTCATGGAAGACACCATTATGAGTCACACGCATAACCGTGGCATTAGTTAGTTCTTGAGTCTTTGATGAATTTTGGGTCAACAGAACCATTTCAGCATGCCTACCACGACAGCAACTTTGTTGGAGAGACAAAAATACTCAGGGGGAAAAGACTCTTATTAAGGAAACTAATGCTGTCAAGCCAGAGATGATTCTGATGTCTTCATTCAGTCTGGTGAAATCCAAAGATTAGAATGACTGGTCCCATGGATGGGAAAGCTCTGCTGGCTGTGCTAACACACAGAACCTGGGTGGGCTGGTGGGTTGGAAAGCAGAGGGGCTGGGTGCAGCGCCAAACTCTGACAAGAGTAGATGTCTCTACCAAGCTCACTCACTTTCACTTATTTGCAGGTCAAGATAATGAGAACCTCTAACATGGGTTAAGGTTAAATACACTGTTTCCCACATACTTTGAAGTTAACTTTAGCCTTCTGTTGATAAATATCGATAGGGTAAAGCTCAAATTCCAGACTTTAATAAAAAAAACTTTTTGCCTAGAAATAAATAAATAAGTATAGACTATTTCAGGGCAAGTTCGACTCTTTTACACATTCCAAACACACAGACACACACACACATACTAACAGGTTTTAGAAGCAATAAAATATTTTATTGAGCTAAAGTCATGGTTATTTCATTTCACTATTAGTAGGATACTTTACAAATAAAATAAATCACTGGCAAATAAAATGCTGCACTTTAATGATCTGAAAACATAACCTCTTTTTAAATAGTCACTAGGTATTTTGCCGATCTCACCAATTACTTGTCACCCTCTGGCTGGAAATTCTGAACCATTCCATTCATTTATTAACTCAGCCAGGGAACTGTTCTTAAAAATTTATGAGGATACTTGTGGTCAAATTCCTTCATTGCCTTTACATATGACTACGTGGAGGGAATGCTTTTCAATTGGTTGCTGGTATAGGCACCTGTCTGTATGTTGCACCGTAACTATAACTATGACACTAATTGGCTTGCTTCTTAGCACCTTGTTGATCATACTGCCTGAATCTGGCTAGTCTTGCTATGGAGCATTTTGTGATCACATGTTAAAATGAAACTGTTATAAACAGGATGGCATTACTGGGTGGCCACTCCAGGAAAAACCAAAAACCAAAAAAATAAAAAAATAAAAAAATAAAAACAAAAATCAAAGCAACCCTCAAAAAGATAGCATTGTAAGTTTTAATTTTAGATAGAAAAATAGAGTTCATTTCAGTCTGAAGTGCAGGCTAATATATATCATTTGCCCTTCCAAGAATAAGTAGTATGTACTCTAAGGTAGGGATCCTGGACAGCAGGGTTTGGCACCCTGGTGAATGTGCAAGATGGTCCATTTGAGAAAATATGATTAATTTCTATTTCTATTTTATTTATTTTTTGACTAAAGAATGATAAGATTAAACTTTTCAAATATATAATTTATGTGGACTAATGCTGATTCCCACTTCACTACACATGTTATGTGTCACCTATGGATAGTACTTGCCTGCAGCCACAGCCCTGTGGCATTCAATCCCGTCAGATCTCGGAAGCTAAGCAGGGTCGGGCCTGGTTAGTACCTGGATGGGAGACTGCCTCGGAACACCAGAAGCTGTAGGCTTGGGAGAAGGACCTGGCAACCCCCTCCCAAAAATCAATCTGCCATTGAAAACCCTATGCACAGCAGAGAAGCACTGACAATAGTGTTTCCCCTGTTGGACAGAGGGTCGCTATGAGTCAGATACCGACTTGACGGCACCTAACAACAACAGCAACAACATGGATAATACTCAGTCTGAGGGGAGATTGTGGGTTCCATGGCTTAGGTGGGTGGGCAGAGCCTCTCTCAGTAATTCATTTACTTTCAACATTTACACATATGTTTCCATTTACTTAAAGGTGGACATATGTAAACTTAAGAGAGCTAAAAGGCATGTGATCTCACTTGAAATTTGATTGAAAATAATGGTGACAGAACAAAAAGCAAGAAAATGCTGATATTTCTTAGTCTTAATATGAACTATCAATGTGTTGACAATCTAACCAGATTTGGCAAAATGTCTATCTCTACCTTATCCTCTATGAAATGTTCAAGAAATCTCTTAGAATATGGAAATACGTTCATTCCTTCTCAAGGTGCACCTTGGACTACAGGAACACTGAGCTTTGAGATAGTAGCTAAGCAGAGAACAGACACTATCGTTAGCAAGAAATTTAAAACCTGTGCAACCAAAATGCGCTTTGTAAGATTTTTCCAATGATGTTTAGTTATCTAATACTCAACCTGATGATTTAATAATAAATGTTTAGATGTCACAGCTGAAAATTTTCATTTACTAGCCAACAACTTGCTGGGATTTAGCTCAGTTGGTAGAGCGCTGCGCTGCAGTCTCTGAGGTCCCGAGTTCAATTCCCAGCGCTGCAAAAATGGGAGAAGGACCTGGCAATCCACTCCCAAGGCAATCCCGAAACAGTCTGCCATTGAAAACCCTATGAGGGTCGCTATGAGTCGGATACCGACTCGACAGCACCTAACAACAACAACAACAAGCCAACAACTTAAAGACAAACTGAAAACATGATCTTGCCTTGGTAAAAATCCTCAAAAAACACATGGTGTCAAGCTCAAATACATTCTTTTAATGATAAACTCTGTTAGAAATGCACAGCAAAAACTGCTAAAGATATGAATAAGCATGTTTTATAACCAATTATGTAGTAAAGTTTGGAATATGCAGCTAAATGAAAGTACAGATGTTCCTAATAGGTCTCAGTGTAAGGTATTTGTTAAATTTTGTATCAGTGGTAGAAGATGAATGATTACCTTCTCCCTTTCATTATTATGAGCCACCAAAGGAAAGAAAAACCAATGATGTGATATTCTCAACAGTGAATGGCTCTTTTAGTAAAAATAATATTTTGTGGAAAAAACTATAAAAGTAACCACAGAAAGAATTCTAGGTTAAGTTTATGGAGATAACATTGCAAAATTAATAGATTAGGTATTTTAGCAAAAAAGTTAAAGCTAGAAGTGCACAAAATGCTACAGGATAATGTTACTATTCTAATATTTTAATTAAAAAACCCCCAAGTTAATAAACTATAATGAATTCTTTACAATATTTGAAATGAGATAGAATGTGTGTATATATATATATATATACACATATATATATACACACACATACATATATACATATATATACATATATACATATATATGTATGTGTGTGTTGTATGTGTGTTTGTGTGTGTGTGTATATATATATATATATTTTTTTTTTTCCATACAGAGCTCTGCTGGTTATCTTACAGCAAAGAATTTAAGCCTACAGATGACTTACTAATTTTACTTTTGCAGAAAGCAAATGATTCAAATGTGCTGACACTTCTATGAGGATAAGCAGCTGTCACTATTATGCTGTTGCAGGGTATAGGTTTCGTTTCTTCTCTTCTCTGTTCTCTTCTTTTCTTTTCTTTTCTTTTCTTTTCTTTTCCCTTTATTGCAGTAGTAGGGGGTTGGACCCAGGGCCTTGCATATGGTAGGCAAGAGTTCTACCACTGAGCTGTACACCCAGCCTCCTTTGTAATTTTGAGACAGGATCTTGCAAAGTTGGACAGGCTGCTCTTACCCTTAAATTTGAGATCCTTCTGCCTCAGACTCCAGAGTCCCTGGGATTAGGCCTGTGTCACTATGCCCCACTTGAGTATATATTTTTAAAGAGCCTGTATAATATGTTTCTCCAAGACAAAGGTGACATTTAAACAATGAGTGAGCAAGTAACCGCTTGCACTAAACAAACAACAAATTCTGTTTTGTGTAAAGCATTATGAACATATTTTGGAAATATGTGCATTCTTATATGAATTCAGTATTGAAAATGATGTCCATGTTCATCACCTATTAAAAATTCCAACAGCAAGTTTTTGAAAATCTGAATAGAATTTTTTAACTTACTAAAATTTTAAAGAATGAATAGTTGCAGTAATTTCAAATTTATGTGTTTAAAATATAAAAATGTAATTTCCTGTTTGTTTGCAAGATGTCAAAGCAAGATATTTACTATTAAATTTCACAGAAATCCTTCAGACAGATGTTAGACTGGATGGAAAATTGTGTATTGTGTCTTGGTAAAAAGGTTGCATCTCATCTGTTTGGAGTTACATATCTTTCTATCTTGCTGGTCATTAAAATCAAATACTGAAAGAAATGAAGTTTGAATCAGGCAGCTATTGCTTGTTAAACCAAGATTTAAAAAACAATTTGTAGATTTTGCATAGTTCTTTTGCTAAAGATTATCAATGATAAGATTTATTTAAAAAACAGTTTCTTAGGCACTACTAAGAAAATAAACTCAACCTTAAAATAGACACTTTTAAACCAGGCATGGTAGCACAGGCTTGTAATCCCAGGGACTTGGGAGGTGGAGGCAGGAGGATTGCAGAGGCAGCCTGTGCAATTTAGCAAGACCTTGTCTTAAAATATAAAGTAAAAAAGTGGGCTGGAGTTGTAGCTCAGCCATGGAATGCCTGCAAAGCATACATGAGGCCCTGGGTTCAAGTCCTAGTAACACACACACATACACACACACACACACACACACACACACACACACACACAAAGACCTTTTTCACGTTTGCTTTACATATATATTACTTTTTGTTGTTGTTAAGTGCTGTCGAGTCAGGTCCAACTCATAGCGACTGTCATAGGATTTTCAATGGCTGATTTTGGGGGGATTGTTTCAGGAGTGGACTGCCACATCCTTCTCCCAATATATCACTATAGTATTACATATAAGTGATTTAGAATAGTGGTTCTCAACCGGGGTGGTTTTGCTATCCAGGGGACATTTAGCAGTGCCACAGCTTTGTGACCTGTCAAAACTAGGGGAGGCACTGCTGACATATTGTCAGCAGAGGCCAGAGATACTGGTAAATATCCTGCAATGTAAAGGATAGCCTCCCATGACAGAGAACTATCTGGTCCAAAATATCCATGTTAAGAGTGTGGAAGTTGAGAAGCCATGCTTAATAGATTATATATGCATATGAACAATTGTATATTTCAAATATATAGAGCATGAACTTGAAACTATTTTACTTGTGTGTATTCAATTTAGAAAGTGTGGAGGCTATTGTAAGGTATGACATCTGAGAAGCTGAATTATTACTTGAGATGCTGTTTGATTCAAAGTGCAAAACATTGGGTATTTATTTCCACTCACCATAGTATTTTTACTCAAAATTCCTTTCAGTTTTACCTTTGTGTATTATGTCATCAATTACAATGAGAAAGACTTCTCAGTGAGCTAGGCCATCTTCATATAATGTCTTTAGAAGTGCATTTTTGTTGCTGTTTTAAAATACTAAAATGTTTAAAATAAAGTCAGATTTTCATGACGTTATATACACATTTACATAAAGAATTCAAGAAACTTAGTATTAACATATAGATGTGAGAGTGAATTTATATTTATACCTCATTACGTATTAGTTTTAGGCAGAGTAGGACTGACTTTAGAAAGACAAGTAAAGATTTTTGTTATCAAGCACCTTGTCTTTCTTTTGGTCATTCTTCACAAGGACGATGTGAGGATAAACACAACTTTCAGTTATTTATCAATCACTTTTCCCCAAGCACGAACTGTCAAATTTTACAAATAGTAGTAGACTGATAATTTTAGTTTTAAGTGCTATTATAGTTAGTTTTCCTTTATTTGATGGGTAGATTTTGGACTAAAAATTTCTCTTATGTGATATTCTATAAAAATTTCTATTTCCTTTCTGTGATGCCCAAGGTTCCATATCAATCAGGAATCATGACTCTGGAACAGTGATTTAAGGATAAAATTTTAAAGGCCCAATGGATATTTGAATGAATGAATGAATGAATGAACTCCCACAAACACATGCATGCACACATACCCCTCATTAGATGACTAGTAAATGCAAAGAAGATAGTTTTCCAATCATTTCCTTAAAACTAGGAAGGAGGTCAGAAAAAGCTATCAAATAAGAAAAATCAAATGCCCAAATCCATTATTTTCAGTTTAAATCATGAAAATATCATTTACACTGTCTGTATTAAGTATACTCAATAAACTGTATTATTTTTAGTTGATGTTAAAGAATATGAAGGATGCTAAAGATTATGAAAAGAAAAAGAACATTTAACTCCCTGAGGACCCAGGTTTGATCCCCATCACCTCAAGAATGGAAGGACATGGCAATCCATTCCCGAAACAATCCTGAAACAATCAGCCTTAGAAAACCCTATGAGGGTTGCTATGAATTGGACATGACTTGACGGCACCTAACAACAACAATTTTTCCTAAAGCCTATAAGTTTCAGAAAAAAACAATATTCCCTTTTCAAAAGGGAGGGGGAGAGTTGGAGAGAGCTGTCTGTTCAGGAATGCTTTCCAGTGGAGTAGATATCTGTTATATATGGAAGTGTTCATGTGCATCTGTGGATATTCATCTACCCTTTTAGATATTTAAGTATATTTACAAAGAATCATCTTAAGGTTTTTGAGAATCCATGCAGTCTTAATTTCCACTATTGTATACAATTTTAATTTTCCTCATTACAAGCACAGTTCATCAGGAAAGCTATTGAATATGCCACCACAATTAAAGAACAATAAAGTCATGGTGAGATATAAATGTCAGGGAATTAGCTAACCTCACTCATTAGTAGATGACTTCTACTCATCTGGCTCTCTAACGACAAAATTCAAGATTACTTGAAATGGTATTGCTCATTAAAAAAAAAGAAAAAGAATTCCACAAATGTTAACTACGGGCATGGCAAATCTAGGAAATAAAATAAAATCTATGGCCTCTCAAATGCTAGATTATGCTTGCTAAATACTAAGAGATTTGAGGGGTTTAAGGAACAGAGAAGAAGCATTTTTTTTTAATTCCTCTTGTTTCACTATCCTCAGAGTGAAAACTACCAGAAGCTTTTGTCATTCTTGCTACTTTAAACCTTTCTCTGGTTTGAAGTTGTCCATATCAGCCTTAAATAATCTATTTGCTCTATTTGTTCTATTTCATTTTATTTGTAAGAACAGAATGCAAATTTCAAATGAATAGAGTTTTAGGTTTCCTATTCTTTCAGACTTATAATTACCAAAGAAATGAGTAATACTGAAGAGGGGAAGAGAAGGACAACAGTATCTTCTGCAAGAAACTCTTAAGATAAATATTGATTTATTTCTACAATTCTTTGGAAGCAATGATATTAGCTGCCAACATACTGATCATGTTTCCTCTATTAGACATTTGTCCATATTCCACCAGGATTTTTCTAGTTCCACACAACTGAAACTGTTCGTTACAGAATAACTATAAAACAGAAGTACAAAGCAGGCTGGCATTAAAATGAAAACAAAAGAAACCTCCAAATTGAGGAGGAGTGGGGGCCCTTTTCTAAATTTAAGTAAATTTCTTTTCTTACTTTAAATGAATTTAATGAAATCCTGGCAAAAGAGTCCAGTTCTATGTATTTTATATGTCAACATTCTAAAATGACATGTTGAATGCTTGGGTTAAATTAACCATTACAGGACTTTAGCATACCACAGACAAGGCATAGCACTGGTCCTATAGACAAAAGATAACCATTGACTACTCCAGTTTAAACAAATTGTGATGTAAATATGTAAATACCTCATTGAGAATTTCAGTTAATATTACAAAGACTTCCATTCCTGATAAACAACAATATAAATGACATTTTTGATATCAAGAATAGTAACCAGCCATAATGGCCTTCTAGGCATCCATAGTTGCCCCTACCCTGCCTGTATCCCTGTCTCCTAGGCTAAGTGAGGTCACTCTGAAAACATTTCAACAGCACTCTGCTTTTCTTTGGATCTCTCCATAATGGCTGCTTCCTCTGCTGAACTGTAGGTTCCATGACCTCAGGGGTGGCATCTGCATTATGCATTGCTACAACTTTAGTGCCTAGCACAATGTTTGGCATGAACGAATGCATAAATGAACTTATGTTCCTTCATTTCTTAAGATCATATTTTCCACATGCCCTGTTTATGAGGTATTGCTTTTGACATTTACTTTACCAGAGAAGACTGATTTAGAAAATGCTGATTATAACGTGATAGTTAAATGTAAGGGAAAGATGAAACAGATGAGAAATGATAGCCTGTTTTTAATGATAGATTGCATAGTATTATTGATAGTGCTTGTATTTTCTTGAGTGCCTTTCTTAGAATAGTTCCAAGAACTTCAAACATGCCTTTAATCCTGGTGTTATCTCTGTGATATGTGAAGCATTTTCAATATCACCATATAACAGCTCAGGAGGCAGTAGGTCTGAAAGGCAAAAGTCCAGAAATGTTTTCCATTTGACTAAATATTTGTTTCTAGTTTTGGCCTTCACTCATTTTCATTTGATCTGATCAAAGTTAGCTTTATGCCAGGGCATCATTTTAAATTTTAATTGTATAACTTTCTTTTTACCATTATATAGAATTAAAAATGGCTTTTGCTTTCTTTTTGAGTCTTCAGATATCAAGAGGAATAGTGGGTGTCAACTATGAGTATTAATTTGTTGATTTTTCTCTTTAGTATCACTCAGAGACAAGGTCAAAGACTTTTAATCAAAATTCTACATAATAGCATCCACATTAAATATACTCTGATAATGAATTTATAAGTACTGAGAAAACAGAATTTTCTTCATGAATTATTGGCTGTAT
This sequence comes from Pedetes capensis, assembly GCA_007922755.1. Taxonomy (NCBI): domain Eukaryota; kingdom Metazoa; phylum Chordata; class Mammalia; order Rodentia; family Pedetidae; genus Pedetes; species Pedetes capensis. The sequence continues at coordinate 35,383 of VMDO01015693.1, forward strand.
GTAGTTCAGTAAAACAAAATGTCTACATAGCCGTGTACTTATATTCATGCCCTCTGTACACAGGTGTAGAGTTGTGTGCTACACACCTATATGGATAAGATTCACAACTATGATATACTTTAATTCTTGAAATATAGAAATACCAACATATACCTCTGTATTTCTCATAAAAATTGAAAAAGTATGTCTCCATAAATTTATCAAGACTCCTCAGATTTTTAGAAAATACATAAATTATGTAATCTTGAGAATACGTTGGAAAATTAGTAGCATGAAACCCAAGTGTATACTATTTTATTTTAAAGGACATAATATTAAAAATCTATTAAATTCAGTTGGTTTCTCCAATGAGTCAAATATTAAATTTGAGGAGATTTAATTTTCAATGAAGAGAGCATCCATAGTTTATTCCTTTTCCCTGACTGATCATTCCACAGCAATAGTATTCAGTTTTTAGAAATATTAGCATGGTCTGCAGTAAGGTTTCATTGTGCATAAAATCTTAAATCAACATTTAATCAGAATATAACAATCAAATGAATTTCATACTAAGTATGTTTTTATTTGTTTTCCTTAATGAGAAGATATATTTTGAATAAAATACCCTTAGGTTTCCTTTTCTACCCTAAATGAAGATTTCAAGTATTGTAAAGAATAACTTGCAGACTGATACAGAGAGTGAGGAAACATTAGTAATGGTTAGAAATCCCTCAGAATAGCAAAAGTGAATGGAAAATATGCAACTGAAGATCCTTGTGACTGTGAATGGCAACCTTAAATGATCCATTTAGTGGTGTAGCATTGTTTAATAGTTCTGTAGGAGAGTTGATTTCCAGAGCCCTGTTGGCAGGCGTTCAAGGTAGGGCTCCCATTTGCCTTGTTTGGAGGACCTTGTGGCTCTGCATTGTGAAATGCGGCCTCTGGCCTGGGGTGATTATTGTGCTTATCACTGGGGGAAGTGGCATATTGTCAAGTGTCACTGAAGAGCCCTTCTTTCTGTAGCAGCAGAGGAGAATGGAAGCAATGGTCCTGCCAGGCACACCTCTGCTCAGGCGATGTGTTTTTCTTCAGGAACATGGAAAGACCCCTCTTGAGGAAAGGTGTAAGGAGACAAATCAATTGTCACTTCCGAGGGGAGGAAACTAGATCCCTTTGTGCTCTTAACTTCATCTACTTCCAAGTTTACTGTTATACTGCTGCTGGGTTCCAGAGCAGGTGAAAAAGAGAGGAGAATAGGACTCAATGTTCATGGCAATGAATGAGTGACAACAGACGGGTCTCCAGGAGATGATTTGATGACAGCCTTGGTTCATGACTGGGGGTCAGATATTGTCATACCAAACATCACAAAGTGGGCATAGCAGCTGTCCAATCACACAACTGTCTTGGAAAAGTGTACTCTGAACATACACCTCTTGTTAATTTGTTCACTCACTCATTCATTCATTCAACAAGTAAATTTTTGAGTGCCACCATGTGCTGGCTGTTCTATGCATTAAGTTGTAGTACTGAACTAAATAGGCCCCAATCCTTGCCCTCTCAAAGCCTGCATGCTAAGGGAGCCTACATTGTACATTCTCTACATTCTTATAATAAAGTAAAACTATTAGATCATTTCCTAAATATGTTACAAAGTAAATTATTTTAAATTAAAAAAATATATTTAATATAGGAAAATTTTTATCTTGGTGCAAGGCTGAGAGAATTTGAATTTAAAAGGGAAAATAACCTTCAAGAAAAGACATCATATTTTATCATCTATGCCTACTTCTAAAACATTACCATTGCACAACTGTTGAAGGTGAGACATAATTCAAGGAAAATTCATTATCGACATTCACTGAGAATTCTATGTTGATTATAAAATATCAGATACTTGGAAACACTATGTATTTTTCAACTGAGTTCTGCCTCATTACCTAGAACTGGTGCACAAGCCCAGGCAGTCATTTGCCTATCTTTTTGCCCAATTCTACAAAGGGCCACAACCTATCCCCCAACATGCCCCACAGATGGGCCACTCAAGTCAATTTGCTGCCTACTTGGTCCCTGATACCTAGTCCACAGGGGTAGCAGCCACCTGCAGAGAACTGTGAGGTAGCTGTCTCCACCCTGGACCCTCTCGGCCCCTCATACAATTTCCCTAGAAAGATTTCCTGGATGATTTTCTAACTGCACCTCCCCCGTTGCTATTTCTCCCCACGCGCTAGGTCATAATACATCGTCTGTCCTGCAAATCTCCTCTAAATGCCTTCCTGCTCCAGATGTGCCAACAGACCCAGCCCCCTCTCGTGCTAGGATCCCGAGGCCTTCACACTCTGGCACCAAGTCGATTTAGTAAAAATCACAACAACAAAGCTAATAACAATACTCTGTCCTGTCAGTTACAAATTATTTTACACAGAAGATCTCATTTGATTCTCAAACTTAGGAAGAGTCAAAGATTTGAAAATTGTTCCCATTTGATAGGAAGTTACATTGAATTCGAGAAAGTGCACGTGATTAGCTCTAAGCCACCCAGCAGTCAGGTGGAGGAAGCAGAGCTAGATTTCATGTCTTCTGAATTCCATACCATACCACCTCCATAGTTCTCACCTCTTTTCATGCCTGACTCTTTGCTTCAGGTGGGTCAAGCCCATCCTTGAACTCAGCAGGGAGCCATGCCCTCCCCAGGGTCCTTTCCTTCATGTTGTCTCCCCCAGAGCTCCAACACACAGTTGCCATTTTTCCTCTGAAATATTTCCCTTAACAAAACTTTGGCCAGGGGTTTCTCAACTTGACTTGCATCCATGATGCTTTGTTGCGGGGCGGGGCGGCGGGGGGGAGTCTTCTGTGCATTCTAGATTTAGCAGCATTTTGGGCCTCTTCCCTATCAAACCAACACCAGTAGCATCCCCCAGTGATGAAAACCAAAGTGTCTCCGGACATTGTTAAGTGCACATACAGGAAACATGAAAGAAGTAAGTCTCCTCCATTGAGTGGGTTCCTAACCACTTGTAGAAATTAAGACATACATGAAATAACACAAAAATATAATGATTAATAATTATTAAGCAAAATGCTATCAACTGGAAAGTTTCAAAATTGAATCCTTGATAGAAAGAATAGTTTCTTCAACTAACAGTGATGGAACAATTGGAAAGTCACATTATAAATAATGATGTTGTGTATAGATACATATACTCACAAAAAAGATAAGCAAGTAGAAAGGATATCATTGGTGGTGAAGGAGAGGATGAGAGAGGAGGGTCATGAGAGGGTGAGGGGGGCATTTACATGGGCAATGTACAGTGAAATGCATGTATGGAAATGTCATAATGATATGCATTAAATTGTACATTAAAAATTACTAATAAAAAAGAAAACAAAATGATGTCAGACCGTTATTTCACACCAGAATGAACTAAACATAAACCAAAGACCTACATTTAAGAGATTAAAACTAAAACTTGTAGAAGAAAACAAGGGTATAAATCTCTGTGATCTTGGCTTTGGTAATGGATTCTTAGATATGAACCAAAAATAAAGGAAAAATTAGATAAATTGGACTTTATCAAAATTAAACAGTTTGGTGCATCAACGGACAATATTGGGCCAGGCACGGGGCTGTACATCTGTAATCCAAGCTCTGGGAGCTGAGGAAGGAGGCCAACCTGGGCTAGAGGGACATTGCCTCAGAAAACAAAAACAAGCAAACAAATAAACAAGAATACACTGCTCAAAGTACAGACAACTCACAGAACATGAGAAAATATTTGCAAATTGACAGATGTTACTCCGTTACTCCGGAGTTTAACAAATGGCCAATATACATAAAAATATGCTCAAGATCACTAGCCATCATTGAAATACAACTTAAAGCTACAATGACAAACTACTTCATACGCACTGTTCTTGTTGCTGTTGTTCTTAGGTGCTATCGAGTAAGTATCTGACTCACAGCAACCCTACATACAAGTGAAACAGCATTGTTAGTGCTTCTCTGCTATTCATAAGGTTTTTGATGGCTGATTGTTTTTATTTTGGGGGGGGGCAGGAAGTGGGCTGCTGGGTCCTTTTCCCAAGCATCTGGTATTCCCAGGTGGTCTCCCATCCAAGTACTAACCAAGCCCGACCCAGCCTAGCTTCCAAGATCTGAAGGGATCGGACACCTCCGTGGTATAGCTGCAGGCTCATACACACTAGGATAGTAGTAATACTACTACTACTACTACTACTACTACTACTACTGCTACTAATAATACAAAAATAGCAAGTGTTGACAAGGAGACATGTAGAGAAATTGGCTCATACATTGCTAGTGGGAATGTAAAAATGGTGAAGCCTCTTGAAACAGTTTGGCAGAGTGGGGGTGTAGCCCAATGGTAAAATGCTTGCTTAGAATGCATGTGGGCCTGGGTTCAATCCTCAGTACTCCCCCTAAAACACACACAAACACACACACACACACACACACATCCTAAATCAAAAACAGTTTGGCAGTTCCTTAATAAGTTAAACATACAATTATCAGATAACCAGATAACCCAGCAATCCCACTCCTGGTTATATATATCTAAAGTATATGGATTGTGCCTCAACATCAAGAAAATAAAAATCCTTACAACTAGGTCAGTACATAAGTTCATGATAATTAGAGAAATGGAGAAAAGATTGAGGTTGTCCAAGATTTTGCTTTACTTGGTTCTACAATCGATATCCACAAAAGCAGCAGTCCAAGAACCAAAAGCTGCACTGCATTGGGAAAAGCTGTTGCAAAAGACCTCTTTAAAGTGTTGTCGCAAAGTAAAGATGTCACATTGAAGACGAAGGTGCACCTGACCCATGCCATGGTATTTTCAGTCACATCATGTGCTTCTGAAAGCCGGATGTTGAATAAGGGAGACAGGAGAAAAATAGATGCCTTTAAATTATGGTGCTAGAGATGAATATTGAATATACCATGGATTGCCAAAAAATCCAACAGATCTGTCCTAGAAGAAGTGCCACCAGAGATGACCTTGAAAGCAAGTATGGTTAGACTGCATCTTACATATTTGGTTTATTCGGGATATTAGTCAGAAGGGACCAATCCTTGGAGAAGGACATCGTGTTTAGGAAGATCTTTAACTAACTGGATTGATATATTGGCTGCAACAAGGGGCTTAAACATAAAAAAAGATCATGTGCCTGGCGCATTGTTGGGGAGTGTTTCTTTCAGGTCACTATGAGTTGGATCTGATGCAAGAGCACCCAGAAACAACAAAGTAATTAAAAATGGGTGTTTAAAAAACTTGCATAAAATGTTCATAGCAGCAAGATTCACAATAACTAAAAAGTGGAAACATTCAAAATTCCCATCAGTAGAGGAAAGGATGAATGGACTGTAGTATGTGTAATATGGAATATTATTTAGCCATAAAATGACTAAAATACTGTGTATGTGTAATATGGAATATTATTTAGCCATAAAATGACTAAAATACTGATATATGCTATACCATGGCTGAATTAAGATCATGCCAAGTCAAAAAAGTTAAACATAAAGGCCACATACTGTAGAATTCTATTTATAGGAATAACCAGAATAAGTAAATCTATAGAGACAGAAATCAGAGTAGAGGTTTCTAGAAGCTGGGAAGAGGGTAGAATGGGGAATGACTTATTAATAGGTGTGAGGCTTTTCTTTTGGGAGGACGAAAATGTTCTAGAATTAGATAATGGTGATGGTTGCACAATATTGTGAATATGCTATATATCTCTGAACTGTACATTTTAAAACGGCATAAAACAGTTGAATGGTTCATTGTGGTTCAGGGTTGTTGTTAGGTGCCGTCGAGTCGAGTCTGACTCATAGCGACCCTCATAGGGTTTTCAATGGCTGACTGTTTCAGGATTGCCTTGGGAGTGGGTTGCCATGTCCTTCTCCCATTTTGCGGTGCTGGGAATCAAACTTGGGACCTCAGAGACTGCAGAGCAGCACTCTACCAACTGAGCTAAATCCCAGCTATGGCTCAAAGTTAGAGGGGTTAAGTGAAGGCTTTCTGAAGATGAGGAGCTTCTCAGCACAAAGGAAATGTGGAATTTGATTTTGCAGCAAAGGATAAGAGTGATTCACATAAAGATGAAAATCTGTGCAGAAAGGCTGTGTGAGAAGTGGGGTTCATGTACCACTCCTGAGGAACGTCTCTGTATATTCTACAATTTGGATCCAAGCAAGAGTAAATTTAAAGCACAAAATATGTTTTCATTAGAGACCACATGTTCCCAAACTCTTATACAGAATGATCAATAAGTGAACATAAAAAATGGAATGTTATATTCCTTGCATATTACTATCAAATGTTTTTATGGCTTTAAGGCAAATATTCTTTGGGATCACTCACAGCTCATCAATTGTTACAGCATTTGTTTTATAAATACTGCGTCCCTGTGGAGTAAAGTGGGGACACACATAGCATGTTTACTTTTCCTGCATCCAAAGTGAACCTATCCATCATTACTTTAGGAGCTAAATATATGCAACTTATCTTTGACTTCTTATAGCATTAAAATACAACCTGAAATACCCAGAGTTTGAAATAGGGATTGTTTACATGGAGATCAGTAGCCTGGGGTGGGGTGGGGTGGGTGATGAGTGTGTGCCCTGCACGGCAGGCTCAGCGACAGCCCTGCAGTCACAGTCAAGAATGTCAGCAAGACAGGCTGTGTGTTGAGTGATGAAGCACAGCCCCACATAAGAGGGTGCTAGGTGATTGCATTTTAAACTTTCGCATTGTGGACTTCTGCCAATGGAAGGCTAGAGGAGATTCCAGTGGACAAGAAGGACTATCTTTTTGAGTCTCCAATTCTTAGCCACTTTGAACTCCGTGGGTTTTCTCAACTCTGAACTAAGATAATTGCCTTTCACAGGTTTTCCTTATACACTAAACAAATGCTGTTATGTCACCCTTCAGTTTCCCTATGGGGGATGTTAGGACACCACTGACATGGATGATCGCTGCTGGCAGCTCACCCAAACACAGACGTCTAGATTGGGAAAAGGCCTGCAAGGCCGGCTGACAACCAGAATCCTCACTCAGCAACCCATTTTTTTCAATGGGAAAAATTGCTTCCAAGGCCTTGCATGTCTTTAAGGTCAAGGCAAGCACCACAAGTGAGAAGTTAAATAAACTTAGCTATTCTTCTAACAGAGAACAAACAAGGTTGTAATTCTGAAGTTTAAGACCTTTGTACTATTTTCATCAATTAATGTTTATTTGGAGCCTTCAGTGTTCACTGAACAGTGCTGCAGAATATGTTGCAGAGTTATATTAATAGATTACATCAATGATTTTAAGATCACTCTCAAAAACATGTTTTTATTAAATCTCATAATCACCTACTCTTGCTATCATAAGTAATAAAAGGGATAGACAAAGTGCATATCTTAAATCCCTTCCAATTATTGTATGAAAATTAAAACTAAATAGGTGGGTACTATAGATTACACTATACTGAGTTTTGAACAACAATGCTAACAATATTTGAGACAGGAAAATTATATTCTAAATCAGTATTTTGTTGAGTATACTGATGTTGTTTTACATAGGTCAGACACATTCTTTAAAAGCTAAGTGAGATATAAAACTGTTTGCTTTTGATTTCTCCCAGGACCCTGCTATCTAATTGTTCCATCAGAAATTCCAAATTTTATTTGCTAAAATTTCAAATTGATCTTTCCACCTTAAGCACTTCCTCATGATTTCAGAACATCTTGCCATCATTTACCTATGGCTTCTGTTGCTTATTTCTCTCCAGAGAAATAAACTCTTCTATTTTTTTTTCTTTTCTGTTTTCTAGGTACTAACTCTTCTTTCTCCATTCTAACAAGAGCAGCTCAGGATTTGCGAACAAACAGACCTGGTCAAAATCCTAGTCCTATCAATTACTAGTTGTGTCCCCTTCTGCAATCTTCTTAAATATTTGTGCGTCAATGTCTTCCTTTGCAAAATAGGTAAACTGTATGTTTGTTAAGCGATAATGTAAAACATTTAAATAGATCAGTCAGTAGAGAGCAGCGCACATAGCAGAAGCCTTATAAAAATTGTTCTCTTGGCCCATCAGACTAGAACTCCGCCTGTCCACTCCCCAAGTCCCTCAGTTGGTGCCAAATATACTGCTCAGTATCTCTGTACATAATCCAACTATGCTCTCTTCAAATAGCACTGATGCTCACTTTAAGTAACACAATAATCTGTTTACCTCTGTGAGGCCTTGCTTTTTATGATGTTTGCTTTTGATCATTCCTGTGATATTCTTCTGAACAAGAACAAGGATTGGGAACTCTAGAACAACTGACCACCAATGATCTTCCTTAAATACGGTGAAAAAAGAAAATATAAAACTAACTTTAGTTTAACTTAATGTTCCAAAACAAACCTATAACCATTAATTGGTATAGAAACATTCCTTTATACTAATTTTTTTTGCACAGGAAACTTTAAAAAAGAATTACTTGGTTGGCTAACACCACTGGAATGTCAAAGTCCAATAAACAGTGAGCACTCCACTTTATTGGTCTGTCAGCAACACATATATATGAAAGTAGAGTATTATAATTTGAAAAATTTATTTTAGCTTTAAGGTCTTTAAAACTGGCTTCAACTATCCCTACATTTATACTGTTTTTAATTTTTCAGTGGTTAATATATTTCAGTAAAAGGTGGAAAGTTTTACATTACACATTAAAACAGAAATGAATCAAAAGATTTCCTAAAAATGCAAAGAATGTCTGAAACCAACTCTAATAAAACAAAAATATACTTAGAGTATGTGTAAGAAGCTGTTTCTTTTTGGATCTATTTTACCTTAGATTGCCAAGATCAAATTATGTAAGTTTTGGAATTACTACAGCTTCTGAGTTAAATAAATAAATAAATAGAATAAGTAAGTAAACATCTGACACACGAAAGCAATTTTTTTTATAAAATATTTGGGATGTCTTGATTATAGGCATTTACTTAGGTACAAGTGAAAAGAAAAATAATTGCTCATATACCCTTCCAAGGCTACTGAAATTCTTTAAGGGAAATAAAATCATTTGTCCTCTTTGGCAACCATATAATTTTTATAAAAATATTGAAGATATTGCTTGGGACATGTAAACTAAGTCAGAGTCTGTTTTCTAGAAGGTCCTGTGAACAGACTTCAGTCCTGTTGGGTAGAAGAACTTGTCCATGAAATAAATGGTTATGAAACTTCATTAATTCTTTAATTCTTGGCTGTGAGATGTGGATAAAATTCTTTGCCAAGTGAGGACAAATGGTGCTGATTCATCTGCTTACCAAGGGCTTAAAAGCCAAGCAGCATCTGACAGCTACAAATGCCAGGGACATTAATTTCAGAAAATATATTCTTGATTGAAGCTTATGGGCAAGGACAGGCTTAGACAGGCTTGAACATGTGTATCCCTGTCCAGCAGGACTTGGACGTGGGGTAGGGAGCTGGAAGGGGTGGTCAAAGGTGAACTCTATTTTGGGAAGGTTTGGGTTTGTGTTTCCTGTACTGCTGACTTCCTTCCTCAAGGAGCTACTTCCTCCTGAACTGTCTTCCCTCCCTTGTCAGGGGAACAAGGATACACAGGGGCAATATCTCAGGAGTGACAGCCTAGAGGCTTCTCTCTCCACTACAGCTACTTTTCCTGAGGCCAAAAACAAAGTTGTTGTTAGATGCCATTGAGTCAAGTATGACTCATAATGACCCTGTATATAACAGAATGAAACACTCCCCTGACATAATTTCATGCCCTGCCCTATGTCAGTGCTTCTCTGCTATTCATAGGGTTTTCCATTGCTGACTGTTTCAGGAATGGGCTGTTGGGACCTTCTCCCAAGCCTGTAGCACCTGGACTCCCAAGTGGTCTCCCATCCAAGGACTAACCAGACACAACCCTTTTTAGCTTCCAAGATGAGATGAGATCACACGTCAGGGTGTTATGTCTATAGCCAAAATTAAGTTACTCATCCTATTAATAGTTTCTGTGTCAAATAAACTATCTACCAAAGACCTCCCCCCAAAAAAACAAAAACAAAAACAAAAACAAAATAATACTGTAGAAAGTTGGAGGTTTCCTTGGAAGTTTTCTAGACACTTAAGAAGACGGACTCTTGGATTAGGGGCTTGGCTCTTTGCTAGGTTTTTCAGTGAGTTTTCCTATCTACACCAGGAAATGAAAGGTCACACTAAAGAATTCTTGGAGAGCCCAGCCACTTCATGGCAACTGATTAAAGTCGGCTGCATAAGGTGGAAATGTCTGTTCCTTCTGTACCTTAGTGCAATTTTAAATAGAAAGCTGATATTCTTACGCAAAGGTGGGAGTTCTCCCTTTTAAAAAATAATTATACTTCTCTTTAAAAGTGGCTCTTGAGGGGGAGCAAGTTTCCCTTGGATTTCTGAAGGAGCCCCGGACACTTTGAAAAGGCTTCACTCTCCAGGCACTCCAATCTATGCTATCATCACATGTACATTTTGAGATTTCCCAGTTAAGTCAAGAGATTTGTCAGAGTTCAGGAAAGAATGTGAGCAACCAGCCGGCACCTACAATCCGGGAGGGCAGACATCTCACTCCTGCCCTTCTTCCTGCACAGGTGCTTCACCCATGCCCGTGGGAGAAGGGGTGCCCACATCCAGGAGTCTATTTTGCCAAAGAAGTAGAGATTTCCCTTTTTTCCACAGTTGGATTTTTTTTTTCAAATACAGATCAACCCATTTAAATATAACTCTCTTTAGTTAATTATAGTTTATAATTTATATTTAGAATTTTCACTAGGAAACCTGAGGTACTTCCATATGTACTTTCTGAATAAAGTATATTCTGTATAATATTTCAGTTGGAGACAGAAAATTTAGTCTTGTATCCATGATAATGAATGATACAAGCAACTGTACAATACTATAAAGATTTGTCCTGTTGTTTCATTTAACATTAATAAATGCTATGGGTGAACTAAAATTGACTTAGAAAGCACTTGCTCTTTCCTACTGTTGACCACATGGTTAGCTTACATGGTCAGACTCAGAACTTAAATTCTGGAAGTGTGCACTTCTCTTTCCAGGTCCTTTGCAGGAGATGTTAATTGCATCTTCTGTAAGTCACAAAAATATGGCAATCATAGGTCCTGGATTATCCATGGTGATCTCTATGTACAATATTCTTTATTATCAGAGCATGTGACCTGAACTGTGCTTCAGAAAACATTTTTCTCCATGTAGGGATTGAAGCCTCTGTTTTACTCTGTTTTTTTCTGTCATTCATATACTGGTAATTGAGTCATGTTGACTCTGAGTAGATTTGGGATCCCTGGAAAATGCTCAGACTTTGTCCTGAGAGCAGATTGTAGTCCCTTCATTGTTTGGGGTACACATTTGATTAATTCTGAGCTTCTCTCAAGTGGTTCAATTCAAAGTTGGGGGTACAGAATAAACTGGACCCATCACAGACTAATGTTAAGCAGCTAATTTTCATAAACAAGCTTAACAAAAAATTGAGCACGGATGAGAAATAGTTCATTTTCACTTTGTGTAGACTATAGGAAGTGGGGATTACTAAATTTATTCTGAATCCTCTGCTTGCTGTAGTGATAATGTTAATAAAAACGTCATATCATCTAGTGATTTTGTTGTTGTTGGGTGCTGTTGAGTCAGATCTGACTCATAGTAACCCTATGTGTAGAACAGAATGAAACACTACCTGACACTGTGACATGCACACAATCTATGTTTGAGCCACTGTTGCAGTTACTATGTTTCCTCTCATTTTGAGTGGTGCCATGGCACCCAAGGAGGTCCCAGAGGCTTTACTCCATTACTGTCATTAAGATCTACTCTATTTTGAGGAGGCAACTCTTCCCCAGTCATTTCTTGAATGCTTTCCAGCCTGGTGGCCTCATTTTCCAGCACTCTATTTGTCAGTGCTTCTCTGCTATTCATAGGGTTTTCAATGGCTAATTCGGGAGTGGGCAGAGGATCTTTCTCCTGAGTCTTTCTTGGTCTAGAAGCTCCGCTGAAACCTGTCTACCATGGGCGTTCCTGTTGGTATCTAAAATACTGGTGGTGTAGCTTTTAGCATTGCAGCAACATGAAAGCCCCCCATAGCACGACAAGCTAATGATTTTTATTGTTAGGTGCCATCGAGTCTGTGTCCAACTAATAGTGAACCTACATACAATAGGCAAAACACTATTGTCAATGCTTCTTTGCTATTCATAGGGTTTTCAATGGCAGATTAATTTTTAGGAGTGGGTTGCCAGATCCTTCTCCCAAGCCTACAGTATCTGGTGTTCCCAGGTGGTCTCTTATCCAAGTACCAACCAGGCCAGACCTTGCTTAGTTTCTGAGATCTGACAGGATCAGATGCTATAGTGCTATGGCTGTAGGCTGCTGATTGTTGTTGTTAGGTGCCGTGGAGTCATGTCTGACTCATATCGACCCTCATAGGGTTTTTAATGGCTGATTGTTTTGAGATTGCCTTGGGAGTAGCTTGCCATGTCTTTCTCTCATTTTTGCAGGGCTGGGAATTAAACCCAGGACCTCAAAGACTGCAGAGTGGTGCTCTACCAATTGAGCTAAATCCCAGCCCCTAGCTAATGATTTGTTGTTGTTGTTGTTGTTAAGTGCCATCTAGTCAGTATCCAACTCATAGCGACCCTCATGGAGTTTTCGATGGCTGACTGTTTCAGGAATGCCTTGGGAGTGGATTGCCAGGTCCTTTTCCCATTTTTGCAGTGCTCGGAATTGAACTTGGGACCTCAGAGACTGCAGTGCAGCTAATGATTAGTTAAAAGAAAATATATCGGTGACTATGCCTACTTTTCTCTTTTTAGGTGCCAGGAAAGTATATCTTCTATGTTCTATAATTTTTTAAGCCCAATTCCAGATAACCTCAGAGATCACTTTGTAAAATCCTACAGACCTGAGAGATGGGACCAGGAATCTTCGTGGATTTCCTACATGATGAAGATGGGGCTTAAAGAGGTTTAGGGTTTGTCCAACCACACATAGTAGGTTAGCAGCAGGGAAGGCTGCATTATTCTCTTGAGTGTATGTATTATTGTCGGATAAAACCTCAAGATGTACTGAGTTCTCCAATGTCAGTGCACCTTCTCAGGGGACAGACTCAAGGCTGTAAGACTTGACAAAAAGTAAATGAAGACTTCTTTTTGATATTTGCTATCATGTAGTGGCAACTATGACAAGTTTATTGTGACACAGGCAATTGTTTTACCTTTCTTCTCACATTTAAACATCACATACAAATGAATAAATTGTAAAAAAAAATCATTTACTATAACTAGCCATTGAAAACCCTATGGATAGCAAAGAAACACTGTCAGATATAGTGCCAGAAAATGAGGCCCCCAGGTTGGAAGGCACTCAAAAGACTACTGGGAAAGAGTTGCCTCCTCCAAGTAGAGTCTACCGTGATGACAGAAATGGAGTACAACCCCAGGGTGCTCAACTTGCTGATGTGGCACGACTCAAAATGAGGAGAAACAACTGTAAACATCCATTAATAATTGGAACATGGAATGTACGTAGTATGAATCTAGAAATTGTTAAAAGAGAAATGGAATGCATAAACATTGACATTCTAGGCATCAGTGAGCTAAAATGGCATAGGCCATTTTGAGTCAGACAATCATATGGTCTACTATGCTGGGAATGATAAACTAAAGAGAAATGGGGTTCCATTCATCATCAAAAAAGACATTTCAAGATCTGTCATGAAATACAATGTTGTCAGTGATAGAATAATACCCATACACCTACAAGAAAGGCCAGTTAATATGACTATTATTCAAATTTATGCACCCACCACTAAGGCCACAAATGAAGAAAGGGAAGACTTCTATCAGCTTCTGCAATCTGAAATAGATCAAACATGCAATCAAGACATACTGGTAATCACTGGTGACTGGAACGCAAAGGTTGGAAACAAAGAAGAAGGCTCAGTAGTTGGAAAATATGGTCTTGGTGACAGAAATGAAGCTGGAGATCGCATGATACAATTTTGTCGGACCAATGACCTTTTCATTGCAAATACATTTTTTCAACATCATAAACAGAGACTATACACATGGACTTCACCAGATGGAACATACAGGAATCAAACTGACTCCATATGTGGAAAGAGACGATGGAAAATCTCTGTACAAAATGTCAAAACAAGACCAGGTGCTGACTGTGGATCAGACCATCAACTTCTCATATGCAAGTTCAAACTGAAGCTGAAGAAAATTAGAACAAGTATACAAGAGCCATGGTATGACCTTGAGTATATCCCACCTGGGTTCAGAGACCACCTCCAAAATAGGTTTAATGCATTAGACACAAATGACAGGAGACCAGAAGAGTTGTGGCATGACATAAAAGATATCATTCAAGAAGGAAGCAAAAAGTTCTTAAAAAGACAAGAAAAAAAGAAAAGACCAAATTACATGTCAAAAGAGACACTGGACCTTGCCCTCGAACTTCGAGCAGCTAAAGCAAAAGGAAGACATGATGAAGTTAAGGAACTAAACAGAAGATTTCAGAAGACAGCTCGAGAAGACAAAAACAAATATAATAACATGTGCAAGGAGCTGGAGGCAGAAAATCAAAAGGGAAGAATGTGCTCTGTATTTCTTAAGCTTAAGGAAGTGAAGAAAAAATTCAAGCCTCGAGTGGCAGTAGTGAAAGATTCTACAGGGAAAATATATTAAATGATGCAGGAAACATCAAAAGAAGATGGGAAGAATACACAGTCATTATACAAGAAAGAATTGGTAGATGACCAACCATTCCAAGAGGTTGCATATGAAGAGGAACCAATGGTGTTGAAGGACAAAGTGGAAGCTGCCTTGAAAGAACTGGCAAAACACAAGGCTCCAGGAATTGATGGGATACCAATAGAGATGTTTCAACAAACAGATGCAGCA
>VMDO01015694.1:0-50322 GCA_007922755.1 Pedetes capensis
AGGAGGAGGAGGAAGAGGAGGAGGAGGAGGAGGAAGGAAGGAAGGAGAGAAAGAAAAAGGAAGGAAGGAAGAGAGAGAGAAGGAAAAAGAAAAGAAAGAAGAGAAAGAAAGAAAAGGAGGGAGGAAAGCAGGGAAGGGGAGAGGGAGGAAGGAGGGTGCAAGAAAGGAAGAAAGGAAGGAAGGAGAGAAAAAGAGCTCGCTCCACCCCAGGCCCCAGGATCCCTCAATCTCAGCCCAACACCGTTCACTCACCCCTCACCCCAGGCAGTCAGTGCCTCCTGACCCCAGGGGCCAACACCGTCCAGTTCCTGTAGGGCACGGGGAGATGGGGGAAGGGGCCACCACCATAGGATACTCTGAGAAATTCCCAGGCTGAGAGATTGCAGGGAGACTTGCCCCCAAGTCCTAACCATTGTTTCTCACAGCGTTAGAGAGAAACGAAATTCTGTCTCCTCGAAGTTTCAGTTTCAATTCTTTGTGAAGCTCAGTTTCAGTTTCCAATCTGGCAGGAGAGCTGGCTGCTGGGCTCAACAGAGGGCCGAGGGGGCGGAGCGATTCCAGTCCTCTGTCCCGCAAGCAGAGGGGAAATCCTTCTCTGGCCCATTCTGTCCCCTTCCCCAGCCTTTAGCCGCTGGAGAAGGCTGGAGGGTGCCCCTCAGGGCTGGGCAGAAGCACAGAGGACTTCTTCCCGGAGGCAGCAGCCTGGTCCTGCAGAGATGGAGCCCTCCTGGGATCTGTATGAGACCCCCGGGGACAGGCTGGACGCCTTCCTGGAGCACAGCCTTCAGCCCCAGGCGGACTGGAAGGAGGAAGGGCAGGACGTCTGGCAGAGAATCGAGAGGTTCTTTCGGGATCAGTGTTTCCATGATGAGCTGATTCTGGACCAAGAAGTCAGGGTGCTGAAGGTGGTGAAGGTGAGCACTTGGGATCTTGGGGTTCAAATCCTAGCTCTGCCCCGTGGGACTTTGTGTCTTTTCCCCTTTGACCTTATGAACAGTAAATAGAAGAAAGCATGGGAAAGTGCTTTTATACAGTAAATTGTTCTGCAGGACTGAAGGGCGCTGTTGCTAATGTGAGAGTCAAATGGAATGTGGGTTGTTGTTGTTAGGTGCAGTGGAGTCATGTCTGACTCATAGCGACCCTTGTAGGGTTTTCAATGGCTGATTGTTTCAGGATTACCTCCAGAGTGGACTGCCACGTCCTTCTCCCATTTTTGTGGTGCTGGGAATCAAACTCGGGACCTCAGAGACTGCAGAGCAGCGCTCCACCAACTGAGCTAAATCCCAGCCTGGAATGTGGGTAGCACGTAGATATAAAATTGATGCGTTCTGCTTCTTGCTTAAGAAACCCCATTTTACCTCCAAAGTCATAAAGGAAATCTCATATTTTCCTTCTAGAATGGTATTGATTGGTTGGGTTAGAAACTATGTAACAGGCAGGCCCTGTGATGCACTCCTGTAATCCCAGGGATTTGGGAGGCAGAGGCAGGAGGATCACAAGTTTGAGACCAGAGGCAGTCTGTCTAATTTAGCAAGACCCTATCTCAAAAAGTAAAAAATGGGCTGGGGTGCAGCTCAGTGGTCCAGCACTTGCAAAGCATGCAAGCACGAGGCCCTGGGTTCAAACCCCAGTACCAAAAAAAAAAAAAAAAAAAAAAAAAAAAAAAAAAAAAAAAAAAAAAAAAAAAAGAAAAAAGAAAGAAAAAAAGAAAAGAAAAAAGAAACTACATAGCAATTAGATAATACCAGAAGGTACTTGATAAATTTGCTGGGTTTTTAGAGATACTAAATTATAATTCAACTTTTAACATAGTACCGTCAAAAAATTTTTGGACCATAAATCTAGATTTTGTTCATTTTGCCAGAATGAAGGATTTCTCACATTAATTTAAGTGCACCAGGCTTTATCTACAAGTGGTAATAGCTACTGAGGGTAATACTGGAGAAGAAGGACATGCAGCTTTGGAGGATCTTTAAAGAACTGAAATCAAAGATTAAGGAAGGTTATCAACAAATCATGGGCTTCAAAATAAATTCAAGAAATTCAAGCTCCTGTAGTTGCTTAAAAAGAAACCATGTTGCACTTCTGGACTGTGACACTTCCACGCTTCTGAACTTGCTGTAGGGCCCCTTGGTTCCATAGCTATGTTAGCATCTTTGCTTCTGTGATTTGAAATAATTGCATGCCAAAAAATGCAATCCCCCAGGCAGGCAGGCATGGTGGCGCATGCCTGCAATCCCAGCAACTCGAGAGGTGGAGGCAGGAGGATTGTGAGTTTGAGGCCAATGGCAGCCTGTGTAATTTAACAAGACCTTATCTCAAAATAAAAACAAAGAAGGGATTCGGGTGCAGCACAATAGTAGAGGCCTTAGGTTCAGCCTCCCAGTACTGAAAACACACACACACACACACACACACACACACACACCAGACACACACACACACACACACACACCAGAACCAGAAATGAGATGCATGTTCTTTTAAGGATGGGTCTGAAAGTGTTCAATCATTCTAACGTATGTTTAAAATAAAGCTCTTCTGCAGATTCAAACGTGCTGTCCCATTGGGAGGCATCCGTTTATGTTACTCCAAACACCCCTGTCTTGAAGTTCCTACTACCACTTTGAAAGTATATGCATCAAGTGAAAACTATTTATGTAAGAAAAAGACTTATCTTAACTTTCCTCTTGCTGTTTCCACAATTTGTATTTCTAGAAGTTGAAACACTCCTAAAACAACTATCACAACAGCACAGAAAATGCCTAGAACATCGTGTGACTGAAACTAAACACCTTATTTGAATAAACAACCAATGGCAGTATGGACAGATCTTTATTACATTTTGTTTCTATATTAAGAGGAAGGGGACACCATACACACAATTCAACAATTGTTTTCCCCCTGCCTTTGTTAACCTTTTTAAACAGTTAAGTTTTCATAGTAGTATCTACTTTAACTGATTTCATCTGTTGATACCAGAGTGAGAGCGGTTTGTTTTTCTTGAGTCAAATATGCTGATTCCATTTGATTTCCTTCCAAGAGAGTCTTTTGGGACCAACAGTAACTTTTGCAAGGATATTTCTCATGGTAGTTAATCACCACCTCTGTCTGAACCCATATTCTTTTTCTACCATGCTGTGTCCTCAGATGAAGGAAATAAATATCTAAATTAAAGTTACATAGGAATCTGAAGTCCAAATTGCTTTATTTTTAAAAAATTATATAAGTAACACATTTAGTCACAAAAAAATGGGAACATACAAAAATTTACAAAATAAGTGACCTTACTATATGTGTGTATATGTGTATACGTGTATTTTTTTTTCTTTTTTCTTTTTTTGCCATACTTGGGGGGCTGAACCCAGGGTCTTTCACATACTTTGCAAGTGCTCTACTGCACCCCTAGCCCATTTTTTATTTTTATTTATTTTTTTAATCTTTTTTTTTTTTGCAGTACTGGGGGTTGAACCCAGGGCCTCACACTTGCATATTCTGCAAGTGCTGGACCACTGAGCTGTGCCCCCAGCCCATTTTTTTTTCCTTTTTGAGACAGGGTCTCGCTAAATTACGCAGACTGCCTCTGGTCTCGAACTTGCGATCCTCCTGCCTCCGCCTCCCAAGCCGCTGGGATTACAGGTGTGCGCCACCACACCCGGCCTATTTTTTTAATCTTGAGACAGGAAGTTTCACTATTATGCAGGCTGCCTCTAGCCTTGATCTTGCTATCCTCCTACCTCCACTTCCCAAGCCCCTGGGATTACAGGCATGCATATTATTCCATAAGGAATTTTAAATTTCTGGGGTTTTTGTTGTTGTTGTTGTTGTTGTTGTTGTTGTTGTTGTTGTTAGGTGCTGTAGGGTTTTCGATAGCTGATTGTTTTGGGGTTGCTTCAGGAGTGGATTGCGATGTCCTTCTCCCATTTTTGCCGTGCTGGGGTTTGAACCAGCGTCCTCAAGAGAGTGCGGAGCAGCACTCCACCAACTGAGCTAAACCCCAGCCCTCTGGTTTTTGTTGTTGTTAGGTGCCGTCGAGTTGCTCTCCCACTCATAGTGACCCTACATACAACAGGCGAAACAGTATTGTTACTGCTTTCTGCTATTCACGGGGTTTTCTTTTCTTTTCTTTCTCTTTCTTTTTTTTTTTTTTTTTTTTCTTTTTTGCAGTGCTGGGGGTTGAACCCAGGACCTCGTGCTTGCATGCTTTGCAAGTGCTGGACCCCTGAGCTGCACCCTTAAGCCCATTTTTTTTTTTTTTTTTTTTTTTTACTTTTTGAGACAGAGTCTCACTAAATTATGCAGACTGCCACTGGTCTCAAACTTGCGATCCTCCTGCCTTTGCCTCTCGAGTCCCTGGGATTACAGGCATGTGCCACTGTGCCTGGCTGATTGGTTTTTGGGAGTGGGATGCTGGGTCCTTCTCCCAACCCTACAGCACCTGGTGTTCCCAGGCGGTCTCCCTTCCATATACTAACCAGGCCAGAGCCTGCTTAGCTCCCAAGGTTTGATGAGATCAGATGCCACAGGGCTACGGCTGCAGACTATGTGTACATAGTGCAGCCAAAATGGAGTAAAACACATTACAAACTATTTCTCTTACAAATTACAACTAAAATTCGGTACAGACATCAACATGCTGGTACTTGAGAACTCTGAAACCTTAATAATAGGAACATTGGGGTCTGAAGTCAAAACTTGAATGAAACAAGGGAGATTATGGTAGAACAAACTATTGAGACACACAGTGTGGGTAGATACCAAAAGCATTGTGCTTTAGGAGAAAAAAAAGTCAATTTCTAAAGGTCACATTTTGGTATGATTTCATTACAGTTGGCCTTCTGTATTTGAGGGGAATTGGTTGCAGGAACACACACTCCTCCTGTCCCCCTGTGGATACCAAAAGCTACATACACTCAATTTCCTTGTGTAAAATGATGTAGTATTTGCATATAACCTATGACATCCATTTGTTTACTATAAATCATCTCTAGATGACTTACGATGCCTAAAACAATGTCAATGTTATGTAAATAGTTCTTGTAGGGTATTGTTTAGGGAATAATGACAAAAAGAGTACATGTTTAGTACAGATAATTTTTTTTCCAAATATTTTTGATCTGAAGGTTAGTTTAATCTGCATACATGGAATTTGCAGGTGCAAAGGGCTGGCTGTATTTGGAAAAAATAAATTTAAAAGTAACAGTAGAAAAATAAAAAATAACACATAAAATGATACGCTATAACAACTACTTACATAGCACTAATATTGTATTATTGTTGTTGTTAGGTGCCATCAAGTTGTATCTGACATAGTAGCGACCCTTATAGGGTTCTCAATGGCTGATTGTTGTGGGATTGCCTCAGGAGTGGATTGCCACATCCTTCTCCTATTTTTGTGGCTGGGAATCGAACTTGGGATCTCAGAGACTACAGAGCAGCACTTTACCAACTGAGCTAAATCCTAGCCCCAATATGGTATTAGGGATTATAAGTAAACTAGAGATGATTTAAAGTATACAGGAAGCCCTGCAGAGATTATATATAAACACTAAACCATTTTATGTAAGGAACTTTGTTACTGAATTCAGGTCTAGAAGCTTAGCCCCTAAAAACACAATGTACAAGAGACAAGTGTTGGGAAGAAAGAAAGGCTTTATTCAGAGGCTGAAGAATGAAGAGGGAGCTTTGCTCACACATCAGCTTCTTAATTCCAGGGAGTTGAAGAGTTCCACATAAAGGACAGGAATAACAAGAAAGATAAGCTAATAAAGAGGAGGAATATTCATGTATTTTCTAGGAAAAGGCAGAGCTTCTCCAGTGCCACCTCTTTTTTTTTTCCAGGTAAAGTAATAGTAATATATTAATTTTCAGATTTTCTTTTTTGGTGGTACTGAGGGTTGGACCCAGGACCTTGCGCCTGCATGCTCTGCAAGTGCTGGACCACTGAGCTGCTCCCCCAGCCCATATTTTACTTTTTTGAGACAGGGTCTCGCTAAGTTACACCGACTGCCTCTGGTCTCGAACTTGCAATCCTCCTGCCTCTGCCTCCTGAGCTACTAGAATTACAGGTATGCGCCACCGCGCCCGGCTATTTTCAGATGTTTTTGTTAAGCCACATGTTACTTATCCCTTTAGATTTATAATAAATAATTGAAGTAACTTTTAAAAAGATCAATGGAATGGAAACTTATAACAGAACTACATTTTTTTTTCTTTTGGTGGTACTGGGGCCTGAACCTGGAGGGCCTGGGGGCCACCTCTTTTCACTCCTTTTGTAGTTTGGTGTTTCCAGTTATGGTAGCTGATAGGTGCCTTTAGCCTTGAAGAGGGAGGAGAGAGGCTAGGCAATCCTGGCACAATTAACCCTGCATTATAGCTCTAGACAAAACACTTCTCAACTGTTCAACATGTCTCCATGCAGAGCTCAACAGAATCTGACCCAAAAAGTTATAAACACACTATGAAGGGAGAAATCCCAAACCTTCTCATCCTGTTCCAATCACCCCTCCGATACCTGCAGGCCCAAATGAAGAACTTTAGTGTTTCCAGCAAAAGTGGCTTTCCGGTTCCTAAATAGTAACATAGACAATCATTATCATCATAACCCATACAACAGAGGTTTTATCTATAGTAAAGCTAATGGGAGACTTAAAATGTACTGCCCATCTGTGAGATCTCCAAAATTTGATTTGTAAGCACCTAAGAGCAAGTGAAGCTAGAGAATTTATTTAGGTTTTCCATTGGTAACCACTTGAACATTTGTAGATTTTTGTGCCTGAGAGGGTCCTGGAAACAATCCCTTGGGAAAACCAAGGGCTAACTATATATAACATTCTGCCCTTGCCAGGATTATAGAAGTAGAAAGCAGATTAGTGCTTCCTGGAGTTTAGGGACAGTAGAGGGGAGGGAAGCAGATGTGATTATAAGGAGCTACAGGTGGAAGATCTTGAAGGGAGGGAATAGTTTCACATCTTGATTACCTTAGTGGTCACAGGAATCTACACACACAATAACACACCAACAACTAAATGCACATATCCTATCAATGCCAATTTCCTGGTTCTGATCTTCTACTAGGCTTATGTAAGACATGGCCATTGGGGAGGACTAGATGAAGTGCCCAGAAATCCTCTCTCTACAATCTTTACAACTTCCTGTGAATCTGTGATTATTTCAAAATAGAAAGTCTAAAAAAAATTTTGTACATACATACATGCATCTATACATACAAAATATATGTGTACAAAATATATGCACAAAAATATTTGTCTAGGCAGAGCTGTCCAATAGAAATTTCTACAATTTTGGGAATGCTTTATATGTGTGTTATCCAATATAATAACCCCTATTCTTGGACAACTATCAAGCACTTGAAATAAAGCTAAGGTACCTGAAGAACTGAATTTTTATTTCTTTTGTTTTAATTAATTCAAATTTAAATGGACATGTGGCTTTTGGCTACCATGTTGGGTTTGTAGGTCTTAGAACATTTATGGAATGGCTGTACAAATCACTGGTAACTTGAGCTGGGCGCAGTGGCACACGCCTGTAATCCCAGTGGCTTGGGAGGTGGAGGCAGGAGGATCACAAATTTGAGACCAGGGGCAGTCTGTGTAAATTAGTGAGACCCTGTCTCAAAAAAGTAAAAAAAAAAAAAAAAAAAAGGGCTGGGGGTGCAGCTCAGTGGTCCAGCACTTGCAAAGCATGCAAGTGCAAGGCCCTGGGTTCAACCCCCAGTACTGGAAAAAAAAATTACTGGTAGGTAACTCTAGCTGCCTCTGGAAAAGGGGTAAAGGTCTTGGGAAAGAATGGAGTTTTACATTTCATTTATTCCCTTTGAATTGTTTGCCAAATATTTAATTTTTCTAGTTCAATGAAAGACATAATATGGGTTGAGTATCCTTTACCCAAGGGACTGGGATTTAGCTCAGTTGGTAGAGGACTGCTCTGCAGTCTATGAGGTCCTAGGCCCGATTCCCAGTGCTGCAAAAATGAGAGAAGGATGTGGCAATCCACTCTGGAGGCAATCTCAAAACAATCAGTCATTGAAAACCCTGTGAGGGTCGCTACAAGTTGGACAGAACTTGACGGCACCTAACAACAACAATCCATTACCCAAAATATTTGAGAAGTATTTTAGGTTTGGGTTTTTTCCCCCAGATTTTAGAATATTTGCATATACATAATGAGATATGTTGTGGATGAGACCTAAGACTACACATGAAATTCATTTATGTTTCTTATGCACCTTATATGCATGTTGTTGTTAGGTGCTGTGGAGTCAGGTCTGACTCATAGTGGCCCTATGTATAACAGAACAAAACACTACCCAACACAGTGCTATGCACATGATCTTTTTATATTTGTGTCCATTGTTGCAGCCACTGTGTTTCTTCTCATTTTGAGTCATTACCACATCAGCAAATGGAGTTCCGAGGAGCTTTACTCCATTCCTGTCATTTAGGTCAACTCTACTCTAAGGAGGCATCTCTTCTCTAGTCATTTCTTGAATGCCTTCCAACCTGAGGGGCTCATTTTCTGGCACTATATTGGACAGTGCTTCTCTGCTGTTCACAAGATTTTCAATGGCTAATTTTTTCGGGAGTGGGCTACCAGGTCCTTCTCCCTAGCCTGTTTTAGCCTGTGAAGCTCAGTCGAAATCTGTCCACCATGGGTGGCCCTGCTGGTGTCTGAAATACCAATGGCATAGCTTTCAGCCTCACAGCAACACACAAGCCCCCACAGCACGACAAGCTGACAGACACGTGGGGACTTACATGCATAGTCTGAAGGTAATTTTAGGCAATTTTTTAGTTGCACCTACATTTGACTGCAACCCATCATGAGATCCAGTGCAGAATTTTCTACTTGTGGTATCATGTCGACATTCAGAAAGTTTTAAATTTTGGAGCATTTCAGGTTTCTAAGTTTTGGATTGGGGATGCTCAACCTGTAATGCCCCCAGCAAAGGCCACTGTGCATGATGGAGCCCAAGGACTCCTTTAGGGGCTCAACCTGAAAGTATTAAATCTCAGTAGAAGTAAAGCTATCATTGCCCACTCCACAGGGAGGCTCCTCAGGGAAGGGGACAACGTTGAACCACACCTCTGATCAAGATATGATTCTGTTCCTGAGTTGCTTCTCCAGCTTCAAAAAGCAGGCACAGAACCGAGAATGTATCATCAACTTCATTGAGAAGAAATTGGTTCACTGTAGAAGAAGCTTGGCCTACAACATCACTGTGGCCCAAAACAGAGAGGGAAGGAGGCCACCTCGCTCCCTGACCTTGCAGGTCCAGTCCAAGAAGAGCAGTGACATCATTCGGGTGGATGTGCTCCCGGCTTTCGATGCTCTGGGTAAAGACAGTGATGGGTCTGGTCCAGAGAAACAAGTTGGGGCCTCTCACCAACCTTGCCTTGGAGAATGATTGATAAAGTTAAAAACAATGGAGTTTGCTCTTTTAGGGGGGAGGTGGGAATGGAGGTATATTTTGAAGATTTAAGTCCTTCCACAGATGCATGAGTTCCCATATTCCTGTTGCATGAAGAAGGAGGATTTCTCCTAAATAATGAATCCCCACCCAACCCAAGGAGGATATTCCTCTCCAATCCTCTGGAAAACACCAGGTCAAGTGGGTACTTCAAGGTCTTTGGAGTCAGACAGAACTGGATTGGAATCATCTTTAAAACTGGGCACTTTGAACCTGGTGTGTTCACCTCAGCCTGTAATCCCAGCACTCAGAAAGTGGAGGCAGGAGGATCTCAAGTTCAAGGCCAGCCAGGGATACATAGTGAGTTCCAGGCTGGCCTGGGCTATATAATGAGTCTAGGCATCAAAAGAAAAAAAGAAAGAAGCCAGGTATGGTGGTACATGCTTGCAATCCCAGCAACCCAGGATGTGGAGGCAGGAGGATTGCAGATTCAAGGCTAGGGGCAGCAGGCATAACTTAGCAAGACCTTGTTTCAAGGTAAAAAATAAAAAAGGGGCTGGGAGATGCAGTTCAGTGGTAGAGCACTTGAAAAAGTATTTGTGAAGCCTCGGGTTTAGCCTCTCAGTACTACAAAATAGGAAGGAAGGCAGGCAAGCAGGCAGGCATAAAAAAAAGACAAAGGCTCTTACTATCTTCAAATTTTGACTCCAAAATTTACTAGTTGCATAACCTATGACAAATCATTTAACACCTCCAAGACTGAGCATACCAACTTGCTAAATAGGATAATAACAAATTTAAGTGGATTCACAAGAAACTGACAAGATTGGACCACGTTTTACTCACAAAAATGACAATTTCCTATGGTTCCACTTAAATTTACCTACTCCATGGAGCTGTTCTAAAGATTCCATGAGCTTAGACCAGTGCCTCACATGTAGCTAGTCTTTGATCGATTGTTATTTAAAATCTATGTGACTTTTGGGTGTCCTACCAAACCATCTAAGACTTCCCTTATTTAAAGAGAGAAAAATAAACTGGACATGATGGCACATGCCTGTAATCCCAGTACGACAGAGGCTGAGGCAGAAGGATTGTGAGTTCAAGGCCAGCCTGGGCTACATAGCAAGATCCTGTCTCAGACAATAAGTAAGTGGAGAAAAGTAACACTGTAGAGAGCACTGCAGATAATTCATGCATATGCTATCTCAGTAATATACATATCTTCCCATCTTCCTCACCTCAAAGGATAGATTTTCCTGAGCAGATACTTTTCTCTTCTCAGGACCCTTTCAAGCTGACTCTAAACCAGCACCGGAAATCTATGAAAAGTTAATCACCAGCAGGGGCCGCCCTGGGGAGTTCGCCCCAAGCTTCACGGAGTTGCAGAGACACTTTGTGAAAAGCCGCCCTGTTAAACTGAAGAATCTCCTGCGGCTGGTAAAGTTCTGGTATCTGGAGGTGAGGAGTGGGTGCTAAGCTGGGAAGTGCAGGGACAAAGGGGAGGGGAAGGTGGGCCCACCCCAGCAGTTTTTTGTTTGTTGGTTGGTTGGTTTTTGCAGCTTTGGGGATCAGACCCAGGGCATTGTGTGGGCTAGGCAAGCGCTCAGCCACTGAGCTGCATACCCAGCCTCAGATCAACTTTTGAAAAGAAAAAAGAAAAAAAAGAAAAAAGAAATAACCTAACTGTTGAAGGTTAAGCAGCAAATTAAACAGTGTGAATGAAATAGTATCAGTGGAAACAATTTTGTGACTTCCAGAACACTGAACAATGTTAGTTGTTGTTGTTGTTGTTGTTAGGTGCCATCCAGTTGGGTCTGACTCATAGCGACCCTATGAACAACAGAACAAAACACTCCTTGACACTGTGCCATGCCCAGCACTATGTCCAATAATGCTTCTCTGCTATTCCTAGAGTTTTTGATGGCTGATTGTCCAGGTTCTTCTCCTGAACAGTGTTAGGGCTAGCTGTTGTTATTGGTGATGGCGTCTTTTGTTTCTATACTCTTTTATCTCCTGAAGCGTTGGGGCCTGCTTACAGCCTCCTGTTCCAAAAACATGTTCCCCAAAGGCAATTAAATGGTTCCTAGTGAGCACCAACATGATTTTCAACAGGCTTCCAACCTCCAGTATTTTGGATAATAACAACAAAAACAATAGCAACAATAATATTTACTGGTAATTAGATTCCATGATCTATGCAACAAGTGCTGCATTTTTTCCCATTCTGTCTTTCTAGCAGCGCTGTAATATCTGTGTTATTGGTTAGTCCCATTTTGGAGATGAGTAAACAGACTCAAAAGCTAACGTGGAGCCAGGTGTCATGGCGCACACCTGTAATCCTAGCACTTGGAAGGCTGAGGCAGGAAGATCAAGAGTACAAGTCCAGAGCCGGGCGCAGTGGCACACATCTGTAATCCCAGCGGAGACAGGAGGATCACAAGTTCAAGACCAGAGGCAGTCTGCATAACTTAGTGAGACCCTGTCTCAAAAAGTAAAAAAAAAAAAAAAGAGCTGGATGTGGCAGCTCAGTGGTCTAGCACTTGGAAAGGATGCAAGCATGAGGCCCTGGTTCAACCCCCAGTACTGAAGGGAAAAAAAAAAAAAAAAAAGTACAAGTCCAGCTTGGGCTGCATAGCAAGACTATCTAAAAAAAAAAAAAAAAAAAAAAATCTAAAGCAGATCTGAGATTTGAACACAAGAATGTCTAACTCTAGAACTTATTCTCTTAAGCAATAACATATTCATCATAATAACAACTATTTGTTCTGATTATCTGAATATTGCAATGGACTCCTAATGAAAAATTCAAACAATGCAAAAAAGCAGAAGGTAAAATTCACATGAAATCCCTGAACTAAACCAATAGTATCTCTTTTTTTGTCTGTACTTGTGCAGAAGCAGCTCAAACCAGAGCTTAGATAAGTGGAATCATATCATCATGCTGTGTTTTCACTTCTCCATTTAAGCAAATACATTTGATATTGGCCTTTGGACTTGAACTTTGGAGAGTGATCTGTTTGTGTAATTTATACATTTTCCATTGACTTGTTTTTTTTCCCTTCTGTTAACACCCTTTTATAAATTGTAGATATTTACTATTATTTCTCATATGTGTTGCAAATACAGTATTTTTTACAAATATATTATTCATCTATTGACTTTAATTATATACCTTTGAAAAGATAGTGGTTTCTGATTTTTATATAGATATGTCTGACTTGTTTGATAGATTTTGAGTTTCTTATCTGAACCACTCTTCTCTCTATATATAGTCACTTAACTTTTCTTCTAATATATTTAATATGTACTTTAACTCACTTGTAATTTATTTTGGTATGATATGACATTGGGATCACCTCCATTTACTATACTTTCTTGCAAATGGCTAATAGGTTGTGTATTGCTTATTGAATTGTTGTTGTTGTTAGGTGCCGTCGAGTGGGTATCCGACTCATAGCGACCCTCTGTACAACAGGGGAAACACTATTGTCAGTGCTTCTTTGCTGTTCATAGGGTTTTCAATGGCAGATTGATTTTTGGGAGGGGGTTGCCAGGTTCTTCTCCCAAGCCTACAGCTTCTGGTGTTCCCAGGCGGTCTGCCATCCAGGTACTAACCAGGCCCGACCCTGCTTAGCTTCCGAGATCTAATGGGATCGAATGCCACAGGGCTACCGCTGCAGGCGCTTATTGAATTAGGCATCCATTTCACACTGAACTGAATTACCACCTTTATTAAGTAGTAAATTCTTATACCTACTGGGAACTAATTCTGGGCTATCTATTCTGTTATACCGACTACTGTTTACTTCTATGCCAAAAGCATATTGTTTTTGTCACAACTGCTTTAGGTAACATATCCAAAAAGACAAATATCAAGCCATTTTTCCTTTTCAAAAATGTCCTGGCTTTTCCTACATATTTATGCTTCTGTATAAATGTTAAGATAATTTTATCACATTAAAAGCATCACTGGGATTTTAATTAAGTTTCAATATATTTTTAAATTAATTTAGGAGGAATTTAACATTTCAAATTTCTCTTTCCCGCCGGGTGCGATGGCACACACCTGTAATCCCAGCGGCTTGGGGGCGGAGGCAGGAGGATTGCAAGTTCAAGACCAGGGGCAGTCTGTAATTTAGCGAGACCCTGTCTCAAAAAAAAAAAAAAAAGTAAAAAAAAAGAATGGGCTGGGGGTGCAATTCAGTAGTCCAGCAATTGCAAAGCATGCAGATGTGAGGCCCTGGGTTCAAACCCCAGTACCACAAAAAAATAAATAAAATAAGATAAAATAAAAATTTCTCTTTCCCTTTCACCTTTCAATTTGTTCTATGATGTTGCCTGTGTGTTTTAGTTTTCTCCAATTATTTCTTATATTTGCTGTATCATATTGCCTCTTCTGTTCCAACTGAATAGCATGGATTGATGAGGCCTAAAGGGCTGTAAGAGATCCCAAATTCTTTTCTTGTTGAAAATTTGATGGCCCCCAGTTATAAGTCCTTCTGGACCCCACCATGTCATGGCTTGTGCTGCATAATGCAACACAGTGACCTGAAAATTCTCAAAGCACTTGTATTAGCCAGTGCATCACTGTGGCAGAGAAACCAACCCAAACAAACTTATGGGAAGAAATGCCTATTGGGGGCTCACAGTTAGAGGATCACTGTCCATAATGGTGGTGGAGCAGTCAGGGCAGTGGCAGGTGGCAGGGCCCATGGCAGACCACTTCACAGCATGGCAGATCAGATGCAGAGAGAGCAGAGAGCACACAACAAGAACAGACCAGGTAAAAACCTCTAATGGTCCCACCCCAGTGACTCACTTCTGCCAAGCTAGATCCTGCCTCCCAAACTCCCATAACCTCCCAGGACAGCACCACCAGGTGGGGAACCAACATTCAAACACATGACCTTTGAGGGACATTTAAGATTCAAAACATAAAAGCAGTGATCATCTCATTTTCATTCTTTCTCTCTCTCTCTCTCTCTTCTCCTCTCTCTCTCCTCTCCACTCCTTTCCTCTCCTTTTCTCCAGTGCCTGAAACCTAAATATAGAAGAAGCACATTGCCCCCAAAATATGCACTGGAGCTACTGACCATCTATGCCTGGGAAATGGGTACAGACAAGAGTGACAGCTTCAACATGGATGAAGGGCTTGTAGCTGTGATGGAACTCCTCAGAGATTATGAAGATATTTGTGTATACTGGACCAAATACTATAATTTCCAAAATGAGATTGTCAGAGACTTTATTAAGCAACAGTTGAAGCAGCACAGGTATGTTTGTTGTATTACTTTGAGCTTTAAGGAATAGAAGCCCCAAGTGGAACAGCTTAAAAAATAAAAGGAATGTATTGACTTTTGCAACTGAAAAGCTCAAACATAAAAGAAGCTTCAGACCAGACATGGTGGTGCATGCCTGTAATCCCAGTGGCTCAAGAGGTGGGGGTGGGAAGATCACAGGTCTGAGGCCAGAGTCCCTGTCTCAATTTAAAAAACAAAAAAAGAGACCAGAGTGCAACTGAATGGAAGAGCACTCATATAGTATGTGTAAGACCCTGGGATCAGCCCAGAAGTACAAACAAAACAAAAAGAAAAAAGAAAAAAAAAAAAAAGGAAGAAAAAGAAGAAGAAGAAGCAGCTTCAGGTATGGTATGATCCAGATATTGGTTATGTCATCCAGCTCCCTTTCTTTGAATTGCTTGATTCTGCCCTTCCCAAGCTTTACTATTAAATTCACATTTATTCCTTCATGACTGCAGCAGTTTGGGGCTTCTTATCTGGACACATACTTTCCAGTACCAGAGGAAACATTCCAAACAAATCTCAGAGATTCACTCTGATTGGGCCAGCTTAGGTTGCATCTCCAATCCTGAACCAAAGGCTTCAACTTGTAGCAAGTCTCTCTTACACAAAGGCATGCAGGAGCAGGGCACAGTGGCACACACCTGTAATCCCAGCAACTCAGGAGGCTGAGGCAGGAGGATAGCAAGTTCAAGGCCAGAGGCAGCCTGTGTAACATATCGTGACTGTCTCAAGATAAAAAATAAAAAAGAAGGCTGGGGTGCAACTCAGTGATAGAGCACTTGCAAAGTATATGGCAAAGCCCTGGGTTCAGCCCCCCAGTACCTCAAAAAACAACAAGGCATGCATGATCCCACAGACATGAGCATCAGAGGCCAGAGTCCTGAGTGTGATAGAGACCTGCTCCCCTTCTCTCTCCCAGGCCCGTTATCCTAGACCCAGCTGACCCCACCAACAACCTGGGAAGGAAAAAAGGATGGGACCTGGTGGCCAAAGAGGCTGTTCACTGCCTACGGCAGGCCTGTTGCAGGACTGAAGAGCCTAGCCAGGGCTGGTATGTACAGGTATGACTCTCCATCCCCTAAGCAAGACTCAGTTCTGACCTCACATTTTTGTTGCTGCTGTTGTTGTTAGGTGCTGTCAAGTCGGTATCCAACTGATAGTGACCCTACATAAAACAGGCAAAACAGTATTGTCAGTGCTTCTCTGCTATTCATAGAGTTTTCATTGGCTGATTGTTTTTTGGGAGTGGGTTGCCAAGTCCTTCTCCCAAGCCTACAGCACCTGGTGTTCCTAGGTGGCCTTCCATCCAAGTACTAACCAGGCATGACCCTGCTTAGCTTCTGAGATCTGACAGGATGGGACGCCACAGTGGTATGGCTGCAAGCAACCTCATATTAACCCTCTATAAATGCCCCTGACTCTTCTCATAGTACCCAGAGGTCCCCAGGACAGGTAACATTTCCCATATAGAAACTCTAGCCAACCAGGCATGCAATTCTCTTCTGCCATAAATGTCCGTGCTTCGGTTCTTTTACCTGTAAAATGGGCAGGCAGTTGGCTCTGCTCAGTAGCCCATTCAGAGATACAAAGAATTTACTCACATATACCCATCCTGTGGGGTAATGCTCCCCCTTTTGTGGGTTATCCCAAGTGCAGCTTCTTGCTGTTTATATAGCCACCCTCATAGGGTTTTCAAATGGCTGATTGTTTTGGGATTGCTTTGGGAGTGGATTGCCATGTCCTTCTCCCAGAAGAGATTAATGTTGTTGTTGTCATTAGGTGCCGTCAAGTCGGTATCCGACTCATAGTGACCCTCATAGGGTTTTCAATGGCTGAGTGCTTCGGGATTGCCTTGGGAGTGGATTGCCAGGCCCTTCTCCCATTTTTGCGGTGCTGGGAATTGAACTTGGGGCCTCAGAGACTGCAGCGGCAGTGCTCTACCCACTGAGCTAAATCCCAGCCCCGAAGAGATTAATAGGTGTTTTCAAAAAAGACAAGGGAGGATTATAGAGCCCGATTGCACCCAGCAACCCCAGCACAGCCTCCCTGTGGATGGCTTGGGCCTGAACACTCAGTAGGAGGCCAGTGTTCTGAGACCAGGACTGTGCTGATGAGCTCCCTGAGAGAGCTAATTTGTCCAACCTGCTACTCCCAGAGAAATCCTGTCACCCATTTTGCTTTTCATATCCTGCAGTGGAAATTCTGAGTCTGGCCTCACAAGTGCCCCTACAGCATGTGAAGCAAGGCAGATAACTAGGATCATAGGGGCCCATTGCCCAGCCCTGTCCCATTGGCAGAGAATGTCCAACACATCGGGGGGGGGGGTCCTGGGGGGCAAATAAAGGAGAAAACAAAAAAACAAAGCAAACCGTGGGAAAGGATGTACAATTACGGTAAGTCTCCTTCCTGTCTCAGGCCTCAGTCTTCCAGAAACACCGCCTCCCAGATGCCCTCTTACTGACAGCTTGCATCTCCTTCCACAGATATGCCCTATACACCCAAGCATGTGCCTGTCTCTGAATGCACTTTTACTTTACTTAAATTATCACTTGATGGGTTATTCCATTACTAAATTAAATTGTCTTACAGATGACTCCCCACCCACACATCTAGACCAAATAGGTATAACCGTTTAACACAAAGTCCAAATCAGGCCACTTTTTAGCATGAAATGGGACAATGTTAATTATACCAGGTCAAGGGACCCACACCAGGACTGTGCTAAAGAAACAGGCACAAGTTGGGCATGGAGGTGCATGGCTGTAATCCCAGTGACTTGGGAGGCGAGGCAGGAGAATCATGAGTTCCAAGGCCAGAGGCAAACTACCCAACTCAGTGAGACCTTATCTGAAATTTTAAAAAATGAAAAAATGAGCCTGGGGGTGCAGTTCAGTGGTAGAGTACTTGCCTAACATAAGCAAGGATCTGGGTTCAACTCCCCTGTACTGGAAAGAAAAAAAGAAAGAAAAAAAAACAGAAAGAAAGAAAGAAAAAAGAAAGAAAGGGAGGGAGAGAGAGAAAAAGAGGAAGGAAGGAAAGGAGGGAGGGAGGGAAGGAGGGAGGGAGGGAGGGGAAAAAAGAAACAGGAACATAAAACCATCCTGGATGGGATCCATCGTCTTTTCAGCAGCTACCTCATAATTCAATGAATGAAAGTATTTTAATTTATAGAACCAGTACCGGGAGGCAGATTTTTAGGATGCTTTCAGACCTTTATCATTAGAATGATTGTCCTTGAGTACAGACCACAGAGCCTGACATACATTAAGTCACTTAACCCCAAACCCCTGTTTCCCAGAAATACAGTGTATCATGTGGGGCTGGGATTTAGCTCAGTTGGTAGAGCGCTGCTCTGCTATCTCTGAGGTCCCGAGTTCGATTCTCAGCACCGCAAAAATGGGGGAAGGATGTGTCAGTCCACTCCCCAAACAACCCTGAAACAGACATCGAAAACCCTGTGAGCATCACTATGAGTCGGGTATGACTCAGTGGCACACAACTTAGAATTTAAGATTATGTGCCTATGGTGGCATTAATGTTCTTGCCAGGTGACAAGCAAAGACTCTGAATAGTTCCACATTGTTGTTAGGTGCTGTGGAGTGGGTATCTGACTCATAGCAACCCTACGTACAACGGGCAAAACACTATTGAAGTACTTCTCTGCTATTCATAGGATTTTCAATGGCAGATTGATTTTTTGGGGGGAGTGGACTTTTTTGGGGGAGTGGGTTGCCGGGTTCTTCTCCCAAGCCTGCAGCACCTGGTGTTCCCAGGTGGTCTCCCATCCAAGTACTAACCAGGCCTGACCTTGCTTAGCTTCCAAGATCTGACAGGATCGGATGCCACAGGGCTACGGCTGGAGGCATTAGTTCCACATAGGAGGAGTGTTATTTGGAGATTTGTTGTCCAGGATTATTCCCATTTAAGTGAGTCAAAGGACAGAGTTTGAGCCAGCAGCTCTGTAAGCCTAGGGTGACCAAGTAGCTTCCTTTGCTTGGAGCAGTCCTATGTCGGTTGTCCCCTATAATTGTTAATAGTACCTTCTTTTACTTTTAAAAGTGCCTCACTAGATAATAAATTATATCATCAGTCATCAACAGGGCAAGGCTTTAAAGACAATAGACAGCCATAACCATGCAGACGCCCTTATCTGCTCCTTCCTCCCTTCCAGCGAGCAAGGGATGTCCTGGTGACAGTGAAGCAAACAGGGTGGGAGGCCTGGACACTCTCGGTGAATCCCTATAGCCCCATCTGGAAAATGAAGGTAGAGATCAAGAAGAAAAGTGGCCTCATCGGGCAGCAGCGTCTCTCCTTCCAGGAGCCAAGAAGGAAGAGGCAATTGCTTAGTAGCCAGAGAACCCTGGCAGATTATGGGATCTTCTCAAAGGTGAACATCCGAGTGCTGGAGATCTTTCCTCCTGAGATTCAGGTCTTTGTGGAGGATTCTGGTGGCCAGAGCAAACCTTATGCTATCCACCCTGATTGTACCATCTATGACTTGAAAAGGATGATTGAAAAAGCTGGAGGACCTTACATGGAGGATCAGATACTACTGACAGAGGAGGGTTGGGATCTGCTAGATTATTACAGCCTTGCAGACCAGCAGATCAAGGATTGTGACACCATCAAGCTCAGAGAATTAATGCCCATGGTCCAGCCATTCATGATGTAGACTCCTATAGTCTTGTCCTGCATTCCACCCCTTTCTACCCAGACACTGTGTGCTTTCTGAAGCCTAAATATGAACATTCACTTCTCCTGCTTGAGAAATTCCAATGTCTCATTATTTACAGAATGTAGTTCCAGGTCGTTGGCTTGGCATTCAGGGTCCTTGACAATGTTGCTGAGCCCTTGCTTACCCGTCTGTCTCCCCTCACCATTCAGAACACACCAGATATTCCCCAACATTTGCAATTTCAGAACCCTGAATGCTGAGTCA
This sequence comes from Pedetes capensis, assembly GCA_007922755.1. Taxonomy (NCBI): domain Eukaryota; kingdom Metazoa; phylum Chordata; class Mammalia; order Rodentia; family Pedetidae; genus Pedetes; species Pedetes capensis. The sequence continues at coordinate 19,676 of VMDO01015694.1, forward strand.
TAGCACCATCATTTGGAGTCAACTGTCCTTTCCCTTGCCACCAGGTTTTCGTCTTTCAACACTCAAACTTCTAAGTCATTGAATGGACCAAAGAGAGCAAACTCAGCATCGCTCAGGAAATTCATAGAAAGGAAAATTTGCAGCAACTCTCCCAGACCTAACCTGAGTCAGATTCTCCAGTGATGAAACCCAGCACACAATGTCTTCCAAGTGGTTTTGCTGCATGTGCGTTTGAGAACCACTGCTATATGTCCCGTGCAGCTGGACAAGTCAGCTTTTGCTCTAACCCTCTTCCTTCACCCCGATCAGACTATTGTGAAAGTGCATGGGACCCTCATTGTGTTTTTGTTGGATTATCTATCTCCCTGGTCTAATGAGACTTGATTAAAAAAAAAAAAAAAAAAGCAACACAGCACCATGGCACATACCTATAATCCCTTGGGAGTCTGATGCAGGAGGATTGCGAGTTTGAGGCCAGAGGCAGCCTGTGCAATTTAGCAAGACCCTCTCAAAATAAAAAATAAAAAGGGGCTGGGGGTGCAGCATGATGGCAGAACACTGGCCTAGCATGGTCAGGGCCTCCTTGGTTCAGCACACACACACCCCAAGTACTGAAATGAAAAACAACAAAAGAAGCTGGGTGTGGTGGTACAAGCCTGTAATCCCGTCGACTTGGGAGGCAGAGGCAGGAGGATCACAAGTTCGAGCTCAGAGATAGTCTGCATAATTTAGCCAGACCCTGTCTCAAAAAATAGAAAAAATGGGCTGGGGGTGCCCCTCAGTGACACAGCACGTGCAAAACATGCAAGCATGAGGCCCTGGGTTCAAACCCTACTACTGCAAACAAACAAACAAAAAGATCCACTATGCCCTGTACCTTGTGCCTGGTGGTCTAGAATTGTACCTGCCCAGTGCAAATGCTTGTTGAATTAATGAATGAACCATGACAGTGAGAGTAAACAAACCAAAGAATGGCTTTGAATCCATAGGTCATCTTTATGCAGGTCTTAACCCAATGCCATTTCAGGGGCCCCCAGCCCATGTCTCATTCTTTGAAGATGCCACAATCACCTATACGAGCCCATGCTAGAGTAGTAAACCTGGTCTCTATGCTCATACCCTAGTCTCATGCCTGGTCTCTGTGCTTTATACCTGTTGTCTAAACCTAATTGGACCAAAAATGATCGGGGTTGAAGCCACCCATTGACTATCCTTAACCAGTCAGATTTTGAACCCTGGAGAGTGGAGCTAGGTACAGTGAGCTCCTGGGACAGTTAAATGAAAGTGGAAATCTGAACAGAAGTACAGTCAGGCAGGACTAGAGGGGGGCCAAACAGTTCAAACCAGAGCCCCACCCAAACCCATACTTGAGTGCAGAAAGAGAGAGCCATCAGCCCAGAGAAGGGAGCCAGAGACACAATCCAAAGCCCTCATACATCCCTAGGGAGAGAAGCTTCAGGAAGTTATCAGTCCTGCCTTTTTTTCCTAATTCCCCCTTTATCTTTACATCATCTTTGAGTGAGCAGCTACATTGAATAAATCGGAGTGAGGATCTTTCCAGCCCCAAGACCTTTAGCTAAGATCTGCTTTGGCAGCTCAATACAATTCCTTTTTCTGTTTCTTGGTTTATTAATAATCCTACGCATTCATATGGCATTTATACCAAGAGTCTCCACAGACAATGTCATTTGATTTTTATCCTCACAGCTGTGCTGGAAATTGAATGGACAAGTAGAAATAGCACTTCCCCATTTTACAGATGAGAATACCAAGGCATAGAGAGTAGGAAATGATGTTCAGAGGGAAACTTTTGTGGAAAAGAAACCATAACAACTCCAGCAGGAATTTCCTGAGCTTTCACACGTCCTCTGGAAGGAATATATTTCTCTCCTATCTTCTCAGGGCTTTCCCCAGTAGACACATGCCCTGATAGCCGCCTCCAATCCCTTAAGAAATCTTGACCACACCAAATGAGTTCACCCTCTGGTAACAACTGATTGGACTAGGGATGATCATTTGATCCAAGATAGACTCAGCCCATTAGCTGGGCTAAACCAATCAGAGTATGAGTTCTTGAGTCAGGGAACTATTATTTCTGGATATTTTGCTATGTGCTAGGAATAGCACAGACCATTTGGCATTATTTTCCTATGGCAACAAGCTTTGATTGCTAGCCATCACTCCCATTTTATAGTGGAAGAAACAGAAGCCCAGGCAGTTTAAGTGTTTTGATAGCAGCCACATAACCATGAGCTGAGATTCAAGCACTTGTAGTCTTTTCATTTATTTATTTGTGGTGCTGGGGACTGAACTCTGGGTCTTGGTGCATTCTGTGCAAGCACTCTACCAACTGAGCTAAACTCCTAGCCCAAGCTGTTGTAGTCTTCACCACCATGCAATGCCACTATTAGACCTCAGCTCTCCCTCCCTCAGCCCCCGTACTCTACACTCCAGTTATTACCCTTTATGAACATCCTGCTGTGCCCCAAATGCATCCCTGCTGCTTCTCTCCTCTAAGTCCCTGCATGTGTTACTCCTTCTGCCCTTGATCTGGTACTCCCTAACCGGAGGTCCCCAAGCAAGTTAGTCTCTGCTTATCTTATAAGGTCATCATGAATATAACATGACAAGTAGGAAAGCACTTGCTAAAGTATGGAATTGGGGAAAGTGGTTTTGTTCCACATTCTCACAGGAGAGAGGGGCTTTACAGAAAGATAAATGAAACAAAGAAAGCCAGAGTCTGATAAGGGCCATAAAAGAAGCGAGTGGGAAAGGTAGACCTGCACAGGGTTGGATCCTCAGAACCTAGGAGAGAGGAAATAGCTTGATGTGGCCAAAACTGATAGAATGGGTTTCAGGGGAGGGGGACAAGAGTGGAGATGCACTTTCGAAGACTGCTATAGGGGGTGCAGCTCAGTGTTAAAGCACTTGCAAAAATATGTGTGAGAACTTGGGTTGAAGCCCCAAGTACTGCTGTAAGAGCAGGCCTAAGGTCACTTTAAAATTACTCTGGGTCCTTGAAAACCAGCCCTCAACAAAAGCTGATAAGGGCTGCTATGTCATAAGATGGCTGTGTCTGCTGAAAGGCTGGATTAAGAAAAAGGTGGTGTCCAAAGAAAACCTTGTAAAAGGTCAAATTCGGGGAATTCCTATAAAGGGCTGAGCTCTGGAAAATGGAAACTTATACTATATTCCCCCACCCCTAAACTGCCCTATAAAACCCAAACTGACCAGACCTGAGCTACTGTTCCCTCCAAGTCCACTCCTGGGGCAGCCGACTGGTCAGCCTATTAAAGCTTCCTTCTGCTCCCGATCCATTTGTGTCTTGGAGTATTTTTCTGGGGTTGAGCCACTGGGTACAACACTGCCAAAGAAAAAGAAAAAGGAGGAGGAAGAGGAGGAGGAGGAGGTAGAGGAGAAGGAGGTAGAGGAAGATGAAGAGGAGAAGGAGAAGGAGAGGGAGAAGAAGAAGAAAAGAAGGAGGAGGAGAAGGAAAAGGCGGCTATTATAGTCATCCAGGGATAGGTGATGATGGTTTGGGCTGGGGCTAGGAGTAGAGGTGGAAAGAAGTGGACAAATTCAAGGCCCCAAAGGCCTGTTGATGGATAGACTGTTCTGCCAGGTATTTTGCTCTAGTAACACACAAGCTAATACAGTAGTTTACATTTATTAGGCACCAACTATGTGCCAGACACTAGGCCAGATGGTTTTCGTCCATCACTTCATTGTAACATTATCATAGCTTAGGATGAGAGTGCTATTATCATCTACATCTGATGGATGGAGAAACTGAGGCAGTGGAACAGTTTAAATGACTTACACTTTTCTTTTTTCAGTTTTGTTTGGTGCTGGGGGCAGAACCCATGGCCTCATGTATGTTAGGCAAACCCGCTACCACTGAGCCACACCTTTACCTCCCCTTTTTTCTGGCATTGGGTTTCAAACCCAGGGCCTCACACATGCTAGACAAGTGCTCTACCACTGAGCTACATCCCCAACCCAGACTTATACATTCTTATATCTAATAAGTTCATATTTGGATCCAAGCACTCTGGCTCCAAAGCTCGTATGTGTGACCACTTTGCTATGTTATAAACTCAGAACTAAGGACTGTTTCTATTCACCAGCATTTCCCAGTGCTTAGCATTAGGGATGATGCATAATAGATGCTCAATAAATGTGTTAGATGACTAGATGAATCTAATAAAGACTAAGGGAGTCTTGTATGCATGATGCATGTGAAAGGCTTCACGTAGTCCCTGGCGTACAATAAGTGCTGGATAAATGTAGCAGTTACCATCTGTTATTGGTTCCTTCTGTCCCCTCCAATTTCCCCTTTCGTATTCCAGAGTGAGGCAAGAGGAAATTCTAAACAGCTGTATCCTCTCTGATCTTGGCAATTTCCTCACTCCTAATCCTATGCTGGAGTCAAAATAGCAAAAATAGAGAATAGATGGGGCAACAATTTCTGTTTTCCTCCATATCTCTTTCTTTCTTCCATAGTAATAGAATTTTTAGCTAGGCATATTTCTAAAAGATAAAGACTACATTTCCCAGCCTCCCTTGTAGCTGAGTGTGACCATGTGATTAAGCTCTGGCCAATGGAGTTAACTTGTATTTTATGCATAAATTTGCATTTTCATCTCAGACAATCTGCATTTGTCTATTGGGTCCAGAATCCCTAAGAGCTATCACCCTCCTGTTTTAGATCAAGAAGAGTGGATGAAGAAAATGCTATATTACTAGGCACTGACAATTTTTTTGTGGAAGTGTTTGCCTTTTGAATAGGCTTAAGACTGGAATGCAGTTTTCTTCCATGGTGCCCTAGGATTACAAAGAAAAAGTACATAAAATCCACAAGCCCAGAAGCTGAACTGCTTTGTTTGAATACAAGTAGATGGATTATGACGGTGATCAGGGAAGAGGCTCCCTAATTTGTCTACCCTAAACAGAATGTGTTCACAACTCTGTGGACTTTGGGGGGCCTGTGGAAAACAGACTGATATGAGTTAGCATGAGCCCAGTATCACTGGGAGAACCCAAGAAAAGCCCAGTGACTTTGATCCAGCTCGAAGAAGAGATTCAGAGAAGGAAACTCTAGGGTTTCAAGGAGGAAGGACCTTGCACTACTGACCATTCCATTTCCTCTACACCCTGGACTTATTTCCTTTTCTATCCAGCCTGGGCCCCACACCCTAGTGGGTGCCTTTAACTTTTGGCCCATTTGTCCTTACAGGCCATTCACTTGTAGATCATAAGGACAGAGGGTGACAAGTCCCAAGGGGCAGAGTTGTTATTGTTAGGTGCCGTCGAGTCCTGCCTGACTCATAGCGACCTTTATAGGGTTTTCAATGGCACATTGTTTCGGGATTGCCTTGGGAGTGGGTTGCCACATCCTTCTCCCATTTTTTGTGGTGCTGGGAATTGAACTCAGGACCTCAGAGACTGACCCAACTCAAATTAGTTTAAGCAAAAATAAGTAGAATTTAATGGCCTGTAAGAGTGCACAAGTAGTTAACACTGGGCATAAGTGGATATTAGTCAGGATTCCCCAGAGACACAGAGCCAATAGGATATACATGTAGGCATAGAACAGGAGATTTATTCTGATAATTGACTCACATGATTATGGATGCCGAGGAGTCCCACGGTGTGCCATCTACAAGCTAGAGACCCAGGGAAGCCAATGGTGTAATTTAGTCTAAGCTCTCTCAACCTACATCCTATTTTTTAACCCTCTAAAGCCGTGGAAAGTATGCAGATTAGATTCAAGAATATACAGTATTTGCTCATGATTCTGTGGATTCACTGAGAAATTTTGCTGGTCTGATCTGGCTTCCCTGAAGCTGGAGGTCTGCAGCAGCCCCACTTACATGTTTGGGAACTGGTTCAGTAGCAGCTGTCCAACAGGATGACCTGAGCCTGTGCACATGGTTCTGAGTTCTAAAAGTATCAAGGGAAAGGGAAAGTTCTAATATGTATGCACTTTTTAAAGCCTCCACCTATCACATTTGCTAATGTCCCATTGATCAAAGCAAGCTGGATGTCCAAGCCCTGAATCAAGGGATGGAGAAATTGACCTTAATGCATGATGAAAGAAGGTGCAAAGTCAGTATTGCAGAGGAGTGTGCACACGGAGATGGGAGGAATTTGTTGTGAGAGAAGGACCTGGCAGCCCATTCCCCAAATAATCAGCCATTGAAAACCCTGTGGACACACAATGCCACAGACTTGTTATTTTGGCTCACAGTTCTGAAGGTTTAGGGTCAAAGGTTTGCATCTAGTGATAGTCTTCCTGCTGGCAGGGTCCTGTGATTGTACAAGACATCATATGGCAAGAGACAAGGCAGGCAAATCTTTTCTGGTCTCTCTCCCTATTTTTCACCTAACAACAACTCCCTATTTTTACAAAGCTACCAGTATTCTATCATGAGAGCTCTGCGCTGATCACCTTACCTACTCCTAATCACCTCCCAAAGGCCCACCTCTAAACACCATAGTCAAATCAACTGTCTACCCTCTTAATACCTGACAATGGGTATTAAACTCCAATGTGAGTTGCAGAGGGGACACATTATATTCAAACTACAGCAGCATGTTTTAACCATTATCATCTATTTTCTTCAATTATCTCTCTCTACATGATAGAGAAAACAGCCCTGTTTTCTACCAAGGCATTCCCTGCTGCCTCATGAAGAACATCTGTGGGCACCAACTTGGCCATTATGATGCATAACCAAACTTAGCAGTCAAGGGAGTTAACACAGGAGGAGGCAACTCTTAACCTATAAGAAGACAGGAAGCAATGTCCCCCTTCTACCTCGCAGGTGGACAATTTTTACTATTTATTTATTTATTTATTTATTTATTTATTTATTTATTTATTTATTGTTTTTGTTATTTTTTTAGGTAGACAATTTCAAAGCACATTCTCCGAAGGACCCCAGAGAGATTGAGCCCTAGTTTTCCATAGCAGCTATTAACTTAATGTTGTTGTTGTTTTTACCCTATGTACATCCATAGGGTTTTCAATCGCTGATTATTTGGGGAATGGGCTGCCAGGTCCTTCTCTCACTTTTTTTTTTCAGTGCTGTGGATTGAACCTAGGGCCTCAGACTATGCAGAGAAAGTACCTAAACCTTAGCCCCCGTTAACTTGATGATGTTCCTCAAATTGACTTTCTCTCTTTCCCAATCCCCCACATTTGTCATTTGAGACCCTTTCTGGAGAAAATTACCCTCATGCAAGCCCTTATCTGATGCTCTGAATTTCAAAGAATCCAAGCCAAGACAAAAACCCATCTTTATGTATCCTCCTCCTGGCCCAAACCTAGCCCACTCCCTTCCTATCCACTGATCCTTCTCCTTCGTCATAGAAACATCCTTAACTTGGTGGCATTTTGACAGACCATAAAGCCAACATATTACTAACTCCATGTTCCCTTTTAAAATCCTCAAATGCTATCCAATGTATTAGTATTCAAATGATTGAAAGCTGCTTGACCCTCAGAGGTTTCATAAAGGTGAACAAAAATTAATATGTAACATCTGAGTGGTTCTTGTTTGAATAACTCTTACATTGTCTTGAAGTTAACTGTCACCATAAAGATATGGCAAATGTTAGAGTTTTACTGTTGTTGACTTAGGTTTGTGAAATTGCCACTGCTATTTAAGTTGTCATGATATGGTATCACTTGTTGTTACTACACATTAGAAGTATAATGACTTTTAGAATTTACATAATAAAAATGTGGAGCTTTCTATTTGAGATTAATAATTTTGAACATTTAAATTGAAATATGTCAGGCTGAGTGTGGCGGCCCATGCCTGTAATCCCAGCACTAGGGAGGCAGAGGCAGGAGGATCAATGTTAGTTTGAGGTCGGCTTGGGCTATACAGTGAGACCCTTTCTGAAAGAGAGAGAGAGAGAGAGAGAGAGAGAGAGAGAGAGAGAGCGAGCGAGCGCGCGCGCGCAAGAAAGAAAGAAAGAAAGAAAGAAAGAAAGAAAGAAAGAAAGAAAGAGAAAGAAAGAAAGAGAGGGAGGGAGGGAGGGAGGGAAGGGAAGGAAAGAAAGAAAAAAAGAAAAAAGAAGGAAAGAAATGAAAGAAAAGAGAAATGTGCCATGAGTGACAAACTTTTTGAAAGGGTTATCTACACTCTTGGTCTCCATGACCCTGTTCCACTTTCTCATCAACTCATCAGTATTAGTTACTTTTCTCATCATTGTGACAGAATGCCCAATGGAAACAACTTGAGGAGGAAAGATTTATTTTGCTCATAGTTTCAAAGGTTTTGGTATATTGTGGCAAAGAAGGCATGGCTGAGTGGCTCACATCATGAAAGACAGGAAACAGAGTGGAGCAGTCACTGGAAGGGGCCAGAGCAAGAAACAGCCCGCAAAGACATACCCCTAGTGACCTACTTCCTCCAACCAGACCCCACCTTCTATAGTTCTACTATCTCCCGATAGTTTATTCTAATTTTGAGTCCACCAATGAATTAAACCAGGAGTCCTCAACCCCCTAACTCCCTGGGCCATGGACTGGTACAATCCTCTTAGTAACTGGGCTGTATAGCAGGAGGTGAGCACCTGAGAGCAAGTAAAGCTTCATCTGCTTTTACAACTACTCCCCATTAGCTCATATCCTGAAACCATCCCTACTCCTTCACCCTGATCCATGGAAAAATTGTCTTCCAAAAACCAGTCCCTGGTGCCAAAAAAGTTTGGGGACTGCTGGATTAAACCATTCATGAAGGCAGAGCCCTGATGATCTAATCATCTCTGGAAACATCCTCACAGATACCCAGACGTGTGCTTTACTAAACTCGTAGGTGTTTCTTAGTCCAAACAAACTGATTCTGGAGGAGGAGCCAGGAGGATCACAAGTATGAGGCCAGAGGCAGCCTGCACAATTTAGTGAGAGCCTGTATCCAAATAAAAATCAAAAACAAAAAAATGGGCTGTGAGTGCAGCTCAGTGACAGAGCACTTGTAAAGTATATGTGAGGCCCTGAGTTTGACCCAGAAGTACCTCCAAAAAAGTATTTGTTGAATGAATAAATGCACACTGTGAGCAAAACTGTGAGTGCATGAGTGAAGGACACTCAAAGGTGCAATCCCTGTCCTCCTATCTAGGTACAACTCTCACCTCTCCCTTCTCACCCTCCATGCGAAGGCATATTCAACCCTCCCACACACACACACACTTCTCAGTCTCTATTCCTGCAGTGTTCTCTCCTTCCTGGCTGGGTTCTTAAAGACTCGAGTCAAATAAGTGTCTGCTGACACCTCTAATGACCCAAAAGAAATGCTTCTGTCTGGCTTCCCACCACATTTCCATGCCCTTTGTGTGACCACACATCACACAGCACTCTAGGAGGCTCTCTTCCTATTCTACTTCCTTGCTCTGAGAGCCCTTTGGGGCAAGAAGCTCGTCTTATCCTGTCTTCTTAGCACAGTACCTGGCATCCAGCAGTCACTCAATAAATGTTTAGTGGAGGAATGAAAAGTCATGCATTGACCAAGTGTTCTCTCTGCCTCATCCTTTCAAACTTCATCAGCATGACAACCTAATGGGGTGGGTATTGTTATTAAACCCACCTTATGGGTAAAGAATGCAAGAGTCAGTGAGGTTAATGGGCTGATTAAGGGCACACCTGAATTCAGAGTCTGTTATTGACTCTGGATGTCTCAGTCCTGACTGTGACCATGATCAAGTTCTTTCCCTTTCTGAGCCTGTTTTCCTGAGGAAACTGATTAGGGGCAGTTGAACTGGATGAGTTGGGTGAGGTGTCTCCAGTAAAGTCAAACTCAAGCCAATTTCAGTTTCCGAACGTCATGAAAGGGAAACTTTAAATGTTGAGAATCGAAACCTAATGCACAAAAGTTGGCCTGATGCCAGCCCTGTTAAGGTGGCCCCAGACCTGCCAACCTCAGCCCAGGGTTCTTCAGCACACCTGCCACAGCCAAATGTCTCCAAGAAGGGGGGCTACATCATCTACTCACCCCTGGATTCCTTTCTATTCGGTCCTTTATCCCACAAGGTGCTGGAAATCAACTGGAGAGGAGCCCCCTTAAAAAAGGGGGGTGTGTATGCCGGCCACTGGGGGAGTGCAGGCTATATATTCATCCAGCAGTTGAATGAACTCTCAGCCCAGCGATGGCACTGGCCCAGGAGCTGTACAGCATCCCGGCCTCCAGGCTGGACTCCTTCGTGGCTCAGTGGCTACAGCCCAACCGGGAATGGAAAGCAGAGGTCCTAGAGGCTGTGCGGACCGTGGAGCAGTTCCTGAGGCAGGAGTACTTCCAGGGAGAACGTGGCATGGACCAGGAGGTGCGGGTGCTGAAGGTGGTCAAGGTGAGACTGCGCCCCTCCATCCCCAGCTGGAGCAGGACAAAACCCAAGTGAAGCTAGGCGAGGTAGCTCATGCCTGTAAACCCAGCACTCAGAAGCTGAGGCAGGAGGATCCCGAGTTTGAGACCAGCCTGGGGTTCGTAGTGAGTTCAGGCCAGCCTGGGTTACATAGCAAGACCATGTCTCAAAAAACAAATAAAACAAAGTGAAGTAACAGCAACAACAACAAAAAAAAAAACACCAAGTGAGAGTCCATAAGATACGTGGCCCCTTTGTCACTGTCCCTTGCCCACACTACTGACATCTAAGGGCAGCCTATCTAGCTGTCTACACCCCACTGTAATGCTACTCCTAGCAAAATGAACCATTAAGGAATCTGATAATAACAGATCACATTTTGGGGCACAATAGCTTAATCTCTTAACATTATGTGATCTCTAATACTCTGTGAGGTAGGTACGAATCTTTTCTCATTTTATAGATGAGCAAAATAGAAGCTCAAAAGCTGAAGATTCATAACAACTAAATGCAATACAAGACATTTGGTTGAATAGTGGTGAGTCATTTGTCAAATACAGTTGGGGACAATTGGGAAAAGTTAATATGGCCTGGATATTAGATCATATGAGAGAATTGCATTTTGTTTTTATTTTGAGACAGGGTCTTGCTAAGTTGCTCAGGTTGTCTATGGCCTTGAACTTGAGAATATTCTGCATAACCACAAAATTATTATACTTAACAAAATCAACAGCCATTCTCTCATATTATCTAATATCCAAACTATATTAAACTTTCCCTAATTGTCCCCAACTGTATTTTACAGATGACACAGGGTCGCTGGGATTACAGGTGGGTGCCATGGCGCCTAGTGAAATTTCTCTTTTGGTTGGACACAAATGCTGATGTATTTAGGGACAAACTTCCTTTCTATTTGTAATTTACTTTAAAGTGATTTATGTGAAGCAAATGGAACAAGTTTAGACATATTGAATCTGACTGGTTGAGTGTATGAGTGTTCTTTGTGTTTTCTATTTTTCTCTGTGTCTTAAGTTTTTGATAATAAAAAGATTTTATAGTGGAGTCTCAGAAGGGTGAGGTGGCTTGCCCAAGGTCATACAACTTTGTGTTGGAGTTGGAATTTAAATTTGACTCGATAGCTAGGAATCTAGGCTCTCCAACTAAGATATTTTCTCCAAGCCTTTTCTCCAGCTGACTCATGGTAACCCTTCTATTACCGAGGATCAAAACTGAAGAGGATCAGAGTTACAAAGGCCCTGGGGAATCAGACAGTTTTAGTCAATCCTTCATTTAATCATTAAAAAAACTGACACACAGAGAGGATGAAAGATGTCCTAAAGTCACACAGCAACTTGGTAGCAAAACTATGACTAGAATTAGGGTTCCCAACTCCCAGCTCAGGACTCTCTGAGGACAGCGTTAGCAGTCTCATGCCTCCACCCCTTTTTTGCACCCATCCCCAGCATCTAGAACCTGAGGCCATGGGACTTAAAAAGTGCAAAACCACAGGTTTTGACAACAGACAGACCTGAGTTTGACTCGGCTTTTTCTCTTGCTAGCTGTATAACTCTGACCATACCATCTGTTCTTCTCACTTGTCATTGGGTGCATCATCATCATCATCTCCTTGACACCAGGCAAATGGAGTGATGCAGGCTAAATGATTAGTGCTGAATGAACACTCAAAAACAAACTGGGCACAGTGTCGCACACCTGTAATCCCAGCAACTTGGGAAGCTGTGGCAGGAGGATAGCAGATTCAAGGCCAGAGGCAGCCTGCACAACTTGGCAAGACCCTGTCTCAAAATAAAAAAAAAACAAAAATTAAAAAGAGGGTGGGGGTGCAGCTTAGTGGTAGAGCACTTGCCTAGCATGCTTGAGGTCCTGGGTTCGACCCCCAGTACTGGAAAAAAAAAAAAAAAGACAGAAGCACCATTGTAATTATTGTCTAACCTTTCTTCTGGCCTGGGGAACCTGTCTGAATTGGGAAGACTCTCCCTCAGACCCCTCCCTCTCTAACAGCCCTGAGAAAGAAGTGCATGGAATGGGAGAAGTCTGGGGAGAGGAGGGTGTTGCTGACAGAATGAGTTTTGATGGCAGAAAATGGTATTTACCCAAGCTTCAAATTCTTTCTGCCAACCATAATGACTTTTCCCCTTGAAACAACTAAATGATAGCCACTCCCTAAAAAAACAACCAGTGAGAAAGAAAGGTATTTTATTTGGACTCTAAATCCTCTCTTCCTCACACCCCCTGAAAATCTGGTTTGCTGAGATGTCCACATGAGTGAATGCTTGTCTTCTAATGAATTGAACTTGTTGTTGTTGTTAGGTGCTGTTGAGTCGAGTCCTACCCATAGCGACCCTGTGTACAACAGAATGAAACACTCCCCAAGTGTTTCACTGTGCCATGCCTGGTACTATGTCAGTGTTTCTCTGCTATTCATAAGGTTTTCAGTGGCTAATTGTCTCAGGATTGCTTTGGGAGTGAGTTGTGATATCCTTTTCCCATTTTTGCAGTGGTGGGGATGGGACCCAGGGCCTCAGAGAGAGCAGAGCAGCGCTTGTATGTTCAAACCAAAGCAGGTCATGAATGCTGTACTACATTGTTCTTTCCTCACTGGGAAAGGTAGAAAAGGCAGTCTTGACAAGGCCTTCAGGGTGACTGTCCTTTGCTCACACCCAGGATCCATCCCCAACCCTCTCACATGCTGAGTCCAAATGCTGGTGGAAAGAGAATAGAAAAGGAGAGGGAAAAAAATATGGCAGGCACTTTCTTCTCTGGAGCAGGGCATAGCTCACAGATGCGGGTTCACAGGGAGAGAAGGTGAGGAAGAACCACCCATTCTGTGTTCTAGCTCTTTGTCTGAACCCCTGGCTGGCTGGGAGACCAGGACAAGTTGATCCACCCCTGCCTACTGCCTCAGTATTCTCATTTGTACACTGGGAAGAATCATCATAGTGCCACCTGGATTGGTGATTATTGTTGCTGTTAGATGCCTTCAAATTGGGTCCAACTCATAGAGACCCTCATAGAGTTTCCTATGGCTGATTTTTTCTGGATTGTTTTGGGAGTGGGTTACCAGGGCCTCAGAGAGCACAGAGCGGCATGCTACCAACTGAGCTAAACCCCAGCCCAGATCGGTGATTAGAAGGGACAATATGCATAAGGGCTTTCAGTGGTGCCAGGTAGATACAGGGAGTGCTCAAGCTGGGTCAGTTGGATTATGATTCATGCACAGTGACTGTACCCTCCAGGAAAGGTAGCCCACCTTGGGCCTGATCGTTTTCTAGCAAGTCCATCTTCCTACACAGAGTAAGAAAATGGGGAACCAGTGGACAGGGCGCTCTGTATGGCAGAGGCAGCAGGACCTGGAGGGCAAATCCAGAACCTTAGAACATCCCCAGAGCCCCTTTCAAATCATCCAGCTCTGCCATTACAGACAGGGAAACGGTCACCCAGGCAGCTGAAGGGATTGCCTGAGTCATTTAGATAAAGAAGAAGAAGGGAGATATATTGCTGACTTCCTGTGAGTCAAGTTCCACACCAAGCCCTTGGCATACAGTATTTTATCTACTTTGCCAAGTGCTCAGTGACTCATGTTTCATCATTACTTTCATTTTACCCATTAAGGACTTAGCCATTCAAATGATCACACTGCTAAAAAATAGGAGCAAGAGCCAAGGTCAGGGCTGGGTATACATAGCTCAGTGGTAAAGTACTCGCCTATCCTGCAGGATGCCCTGGAACCGATCCTCAGCATCGAGAAAAAAAAAAAAAATCAAAGTCAAAGTCAGACAGTCCATTCCATAGCTCATGGCTGTTATTCACCAGGCAAACTTGTTCCCTGCTTTCTAGTTCAGGGAAATATTCAGAACCCCTAGAATCCTCAAACATGGTGGAGTAGACATTACCACAGGTCAAGTATCTGTTATCAAAAGTACTTGGGACCAGAAGTGTTTTAGGTTTGGGATTTTTTTAGGTTTTGGAATATTTGCAAATACATAAATGAGCTACCTTGAAGATAGGACCCAAGTCTACTCACAGGATTCATTTGTATTTCATAAACACCTTATTTATATACCCTGCTGGTAATTTTAGCCAATATTCTTAATGTACCAGTGTTTTGACAATGACCCATTGCGTGAGGCCAGCTATGAAACTTTCCACTTGTGAGGTCCTGGAAAAGTTTCAGATTTTGCAGCATTTTGGCTGTTGGGCTTTCAGATTAGGGGTGCTTGACCTATATTCCTTTGGAGTGCACAACCCCCGTCAGAGAATAAGACTGAGTCTCCAGAGCCATGCAGTGCAGAAGCCAAGAGGTCTGGGGCTAACATGGTGGTGCACATCTGTAATCCTAGTACTCAGGAGGCAGAGGCAGGAGAACTTCTGTAAGTTTGAGACCAGTATGGGCTACATAATGAGATCCTATCTCAAAAAAAAAAAAAAAAAGAGGCTGGGCATGGTGGCTCACACTTGTAATCCCAGAAACTCAGGAGGTCCAGGCAGGAGGATCACAGGTTCAAGGCCAGAGGCAGTCTGTGTAACTTAGTAGACCCTATCTTAAGATAAAAAATAAAATAAAAAGTTGGCTGAGGGGGGCAGCTAAGTGGTAGAGTACTTGCAAAGTATGTGCGAGGCCTTGGGTTCAACTCCCAAGTACCACAAAATAAATGAACAAATAGACAAACAGAAGACTGGGCTCTGGAGTCAGATTGCAAACTGAGTGACCCCTGGCAAGTAACTCATCTGCTGGATAGCTCAGCTTTCTTACCTGTTTAGTAACATGGGGACATTAGCACTACCCCATCCCTGAGGGTGGTGGTGGTTGTTGTTGTTAGGTGCCTTTGAGTTGGTATCTGACTCATAGTGACCCTACATACAGCACAACAGATGAAACAGTATTGTCAGTGCTTCTCTGCTATTCATGGGGTTTTCAATGGCTGATTGTTTTTGTTTTGAGAGTGGGTTGCCGGATCCTTCTCCCAAGCCTACAGTACCTGGTGTTCCCAGGCAGTTTCCCATCCAAGTGCTAACCAGACTCCAACCTGCTTAGCTTCCGAGATCTGATGGGATCGGACACTACAATGTTGCAGCTGCAGGCCCTGGGGAGAGGAGGTGGTATGCATAAATGGGGTATTTTGTGTGATATCTTCTGGGGGTTGCCTGGCGTACTGCACAGGGCTCCAGGGTGATGGGGACTCTGTCTTCTGCAGGTGGGCTGCTTCGCGAACGGCACAGTGCTCAGGAGCACCACAAATGTGGAGCTGGTGGTGTTCCTGAGCTGTTTCCACAGCTTCCAGGAAGAAGCCAAGCAGCACCGAGCCGCTCTAAGACTGATACAGAGAAAGCTGTGGTGTTGTCAGGATCTGGTGGCCCTTGGGCTCAGTGACCTGGAAGTGGCTGAAGGAGTTCCCAACACTCTCATCTTCAGCATCCGGACCAGGGCCACCAGGGAACCCATCAATGTCACCATCATCCCTGCCTACAAAGCCCTGGGTAAGGGGAATAGAAGACTGGGATGCACATCCCTACCCTCCCCAGGAAACTTGGAACCCCCTCACCTCTCCTGGGCTCCTCTCCTAACCCTGCATTCATTCATTTTACCATGGAGTCAGGGGCTGTGGTGCTCCCAGGACTAACACACTCTGGCAGTCATGTTAGGGAACTGGGGAATCAAAAACTTATCAAAGCAGCACACAGACAATCAGATGACAAATGGTGATCTCTGCTCAGAGGAAAGGAATGAGGTGTCCTGGGCAAGAGCAGAATTGATGCTCAGGAAAGGACTTTCTGTGGCAAGGATACAATCTGGAAAATCCAAGATTCAGTGAAGGGAAGGAGCTAAAGTCACAACCACGCTTGCTTCTTATTAGGTAGCTATCACTGTGCGTGTAGGGACCTGTCATCATTTGGCTTTTCCCAGAAGCAAACCCTGTGACGAGGATGTGAGGACAAGCAGTTTATCAGGGAGATGATCCAATACTGGGCAGGGATTAAGACGGGAAAGGGAAGAAGCCAATACCCAGTGCATTACTGAGCAAGTCATCACTCTGAGCAACTGTACTTCTTGCCCTGCAGAACTCAAAGTGATATAGAGCACATCTCTACATTCCCATTATCCCACTATGCCGGAGTATTTATCCCCTAGCTTCCCATCTGGCATTAGCTGAGGGCTGCCTCCTGGAGTATTAAGTCCCTAGCACTTATTTTAATCCTCCAGCAGAGTCCTAAGTGTTTGAAATAAACCATGTCTGCTACAAGCCCAGATGAGAGACTTTGTTAGTCAGATTTCCATAACTGTGACAAAATAACCTGAGATAAACAACTTAAAAGGAGGAAAAGGTTTATTTCAGGTCATGGTTTCAGAACATGGTTGTTTGGTCCTGGTGCTTTGGCCCTATGGAGACACAGTACATCATAGTGGGAGTGCATGGTAGAGGAGGTCTGTTAACCCTCCAGGAAAAAAAGAGAGAGGAATAAGAGGAACAGGTGTCTTTATAGCCCCTGCCAAGACACACCCCCAATGACCTGACTTCCTTCTACTAGGCTCCGCCTTTTAAAGATTCCACCCCCTCCCAATAGCATCACAGGCTGGCAAACAAGCCCATAGCACATGCAACTTCGGGGGAAATTTAAGATCCAAGCCATAACATGTTTCTTCTCATGTGCCATTCCTGTTCATTGTAGTGGCTGCCTGGAGTTGTGCTATGGAAGTGTTAGAGGTAGGATCCAGTCTTAGCCAGAAAGAGAGTGATGTATACTATGAAACTAGTTTTCCTCTACGCATATTGAGAGATTCTAATGCATGAACCAGGAAGAGATCTAAAACAGATAATAAGGAAAACTGGGAGTGTTGGAGACATCCAGGGTGGACCACAGCCCTGGAGTGACCTGAGGCATGGAAAGCTTAACCTTGGCTCTCTCAAGTAAGAATATCACAAGAAGGACCACTGAGCAAGGCAGAGCTTTGGGGTCTGAAGATAGGAAGTCTCAAGTCTCCCTGGAGAGATAACCCCAATAAATGAGCAGACTCTCTCCCAATGATTGTTTAGCCCCTGTTGTTGTTGTTGTTGTTAGGTTCTATCGAGTCCATGTCCAGCTCATAGCACCTCTATGTAAAACAGATGAAACACTATTGTCAGTGCTTCTGTGCTATTCATAGGGTTTTCAATAGCTGATTATTTTTAGGAGTGGGTTGCCGGGTCCTTCTCCCACGCCTACAACACCTGGTATTCCCAGGTGGTCTCCTATCCAAGTACTAACCAGGCCTGACCCTGTTTAGCTTCAGAGATCTGACAGAATCTATGCCACAGTGGTAGGGCTGCAGGCTGCCCTGGGGCTGTAGCCCCTGGGGCTTCCTAAATCCTCAGACTCTGTCTTTGCTTCCTCTTGCCTCAGGGCATCTGGTTCCCAATGCTAGACCACCTCCTGAGGTCTACGTAAATCTAATCAAGGCCGGTGGGTACCTTGGAAATTTCTCTGCATCCTTCAGTGAGCTGCAGAGAAACTTTGTGAAACACCAGCCAACCAAGCTGAAGAGCCTCCTGCGATTGGTAAAACATTGGTACCAGCAGGTAAGGGGGCTGCCAAGATGGGGGCAAGAGGGGAGAGATGGGGAAAGGAGAGGAGGTAAGGCAGAACCAGACCTCATCCCAGGAAACCACATCAAGAAGAAATAGGGGCAGGGAATGGTAGTCCTTTGAATTGCAAAGTGAAACATTCAATAAGGAAGATGGAAAAGGTGACAGAGAGGAGAAGGGAGAAGAGAAAGAGAAACAGAAAAGGAAACAGAAAAATAGTTAATGTACAGTATTTTGGGAATCAAGTGCTTGTCATGCTCCAGTTACCATCCAGTATTGGCTAATATCAACTTCACTGTGCACCCTGGACGTTATTCTCACAAGTCCAAGATTAGCAAGGGGAGTGATTCCTTTAATTCCACCCATACCAGTCCCCCGCTGAAGGATCAGGTTCAGGAGTATCATGACCATTACTGAGTGAATATATCCATGGCAACTACTTTTTAATTTCACATGTGGTGTCTGCACAGAACCAAATAGATTTCAAAATATCCAGAAGAGTAGACTTTTGAAAGGAAGACTCAGAAACAAACACAAAAGTTACCCCCAAAAAGATGCTTTCTTTCTTTTTTTTTTTTTTTAAATAAAAAATGGTAAGAGGGACCAAGTTGGGTGGCATGGCTATAATCACAGCACTTGGGAAACTGACACAGGAGGATCTTGAGTTCAAGTCCAGCCTGGGCTACATAGTAAGACCCTGTCTCAAAAAAAAAAAAAAAAATGGTAAGAGAGATTTTAGAAAGACTCAGTTGTTTTTTTCTTAAAGGTATTAAACAGATAAAATATCAGAATATGGCCAAGATTGGTACATTTACAGTTAGTCTGTTTATGGTGGGAAAACAACCATTTTCTCACATGTTTACCACATCAACCCAGGTTTGCATATCTTCAGACATTGGGATTACCAAAGCCAAGGATGAAATTGGCTTGATGGTAACTTTCAGGAAATGTTTAAGGTTTTGTGTTATTGGAGAATTAGAACTAAACACAATGATTTTTACTGTCTGTTTATTTGCTCCACTGTACAAAGGGTTTTTCTTCCTGGTTCTGATATGCACAATTATTTGTAATGCTCACAACACAATATTTTAGCTTGAGTTCAATAGACTAGCTTTTCATTTAAGTCAACTAACATGAATACTATTTAGCTCAGTGGTAGAGCAATGCGCTGCAGTCTCTGAGGTCCTGAGTTCAACTCCCAGCACTGCAAAAATGGGAGAAGGGCCTGGCAATCCACTCCCACGGCAATCCCGAAACAGTCAGCCATTGAAAACCCTATGAGGGTCACTATGAGTTGGATACTGACTCAATGGCACCTAACAACAACAACAACATGAATACTACCTAGTCATTAATAATAGAATAACTTAATAAAGATCCTTTGTATTTAGCTATCATTCTGAACAGTTTTGCGAACGATGCCAATTCTATAAGCTATGGTTTTACAAAATAATTCTTTGTCTTCCTAATGATTTGTTAGTTAATACTATATAATGGAGATGTTTTATTCTGAGATGTCAGAATATCATTGAAAGAATATTTAACATTCTCTCTTAGTTTGCACACATATAACTTTACGTTGAAGGTAACTGATAGAGTAAGAAGAAAGGGTTTTTTCCCTCTTATATACATCAGAAATAGAATATTAGCCCTTTAATTAATTATTGTTTTATTAGTCTTTGGCTAAGCATTTTGTTTTTATGAAGTCATTTGCTTTTGGAATCAGAGTCTGATAAAATTCTGACTCAGTCCCCTTTGGTGGCAATATCAGTCTTTATCCATGAATTTATTCCCAATTACACTCCATAAATTTCCTACAGTAGAGCAGGAAGAGAGAAATCTCTCACAGATAGATTATATTGTAATCAGACCATTCTTTTGTAAAATGCTTTTTTCATTTATACATATAAAGACAGAAAGAACTAGTAGGCTTGGTTTTATAACCTTAATTATATGTCAAAAATAAACACAGCAGAAAAATCACCAGTTAACTCCTAATCTTATAGGACTGTGTTTCCAAGCCTGATGTGTACACAAGTGTGCGGGCAGACACACATTTCTGAACAATTTAAATTCATACAGCATTAAAGATAATACTAACAAAGCTTCCAGGAGATAATAGAATTCTCAAGGCAAACAGAGCAAAAGTGAAAAGCATAAAATACAATCGAATGCCATCCACATAGGAGCAAATTCCTGTCATCAGCCTCCTAGCACTGTAAAAGTCAGAAATAAACCGGGCACAGTGGTGCATGCCTGTAATCCCAGCAGCTTGGGAGGCAGAGGCGGGAGGATTGCAAGTTCAAGACCAGAGGCAGTCTGCATAATTTAGTGAGACCCTGCCTCAAAAAGTAAAAAAAAAAAAAAAAAGTCAGAGATAATACTATATACTATATACTAATACTAATATGAAGAAATCATAGCACCTGCTGTGGCTGGGCTCATAAGCATCCACCAGAGACCCTTGTGTTTCAGGTTGGATCTCCAGCTTGGTGCTATTGGGAGGCTGTGGAACCTTTAAGAGGTGGAGCCTAGTAGGAGGTCTTCAGGGCATGGCAGGGGAGATGTCTTTGAAAGCAATAGCAGGACCCCAGCTCCATCCTCTTCCTCTCTTTGGTATCCTGTTCGTGAGGTGAGCAATTTTGCCACAGGCTACCACCACGATGTGCTGCCTCAGCACAGCCCCAAAAGCAATGGGGCTAAGTGACCATAGACTGAAACCTCTAAAACTGTGAACCAAAATAAATCTTTCTCTTTATAAATGGGTTATCTCAAGTATGTTTTACACTGACAAAAAGCTGACTGACACAGCATCCTTGACTATAAGCCCTGGAAAAGAAAAGAATGTAGATATCTCTCCTTCTGGGTTGTTTTTCCCATTAGTCTATCAAAGATCCTAAAAGAAATGAAATATTCTTTATTTCTTCCTCTCCTTTCCTTCCTTCCTTCCTACTTTCCTTCCTTCCTTCCTCCCTCCCTCTTTCCTTTCTTTCTTTTCTTTTTCCTTCCTTCCTTTCTTCCTTTCTCTCTGTCTCTTTGTCTCTGTCTCTCTGTCTCTCTCTCCTTTTCTTCCTTTTTTTTTTTTTTTTTTTGAGACACAATCTCACTGTGTCACCCAGGCTAACCTCAACTCCTAGGCTCAAGCAATGCTCCTGACTCAGCCCCCCAAGTATCTGGGACCTAGAGTACATACTATAGCACCTGGCATGAAGAGTTAAGAGTTACACTATAATGATTATAGACAATCTATATTTAATGTATCATCTAAGTATTAAATGTAAAATCTTACCAGTATTGGAAAAAATAGGTTGTACTGTCCTAAGTTTGAATCCAAGCACAACTTGAAGCTCACTGAACTAACCCATCTGCTTAATAATCAAATGGGGAAACCAAAGCCCAGGGAAGAAAAGTAACTTGGCTAAGATCACAGAACCAGTAGGTGACAGAATGAGTAAAATTTGGATTTTCCACCTTGTGGCCCAGGGCCATCTGTACATAAAATTGTGGTATCTGTTTGTCTCTCTCTCATTCTCTCTCTCCCCATCCACTGCCCCCTCCCATCCTTTTCAACAGTACGTGAGAGCTAAGTGCTCCAGGGCCAACCTGCCCCCTATGTATGCCCTTGAGCTCCTGACCATCTATGCCTGGGAAGCAGGGACTCAGAAGGATGAGAATTTCAGGTTGGAGGAAGGCCTCACCACTGTGATGGAACTGCTCCAGGAGTATGACTTCATCTGCATCTACTGGACCAAGTACTACACACTCCAAAACCCGGTCATCAAGGAGTTTGTCAGAAAACAGCTCAAGAAAGAAAGGTATTAGGCCACAGCTTGTCCACCAAGTCTTCCAGAAAAGAAGAAAGAGAATTGAGGGGAACATGGTATAGAGTTTTGTGGGTTGACTTTGTTAAGAACTCAATAATACTGGGTACTGAAGACTAGAGAGGACTCGACAGCCCACTCCCGAAATAACCAGCCATCGAAAACCCTATGAATATCAGAGAAGCACTGACAATAGTGCCAGGCATGACACAGTGTCGGGGAGTGTTTTGTCTGTTATACATATGGTCTCTATGAGTCAGACTTGATGCAACAGCACCTAATAACCACAACAGTTAACTCTGCAGCAGTTAACATTGACATCTCAAATGGACAAAGTATCTTGAGTCTAAAGCCTATCAATGGCTTTAGATGAATGGGTGGAAGGTGGGAGGCTTAAGGGTCTATGAGACTTTTCTTTATTCTGAAAGTCATTCCTCCACCCCACTGTAATGTTCTTTCTCTCAAAAGATCATCTCAGCACTTCTTAGAGAGAGCATGAGAAAACAGGAAGAATCTTAAAGGCTCAAGTTTCAATCTCAGCTCTGACATTTCACATTATCATGAGCCTTGGTTCCCATCTGTAAATCAGGAGTAGTGATACCTACAATGCAAGACTGCCATGATGGTCCCAGAAAACACATGTTAAGGGTTCACAGTGTGTAGTGGATGGCAAATGCTGCATAAATATGATTTTAGCATAGGCCTTCAGGGCCCCACTCTTATGCCCTTAGCCTTCACTATCCCAGTGAAGCTGGCTCAACTTCCACGTGCCATCACCTACCTCCCTTTGCCTATGGGTTTCTTTTCACCAGCAGAGGAAGCAACCCTCAACCAATGATTGGTGGGAGTGGGTGATAAATACCTCAGCTTCCTCTCACCTCACATGAAAGGACTCTGGGTCCTGTCTTCCACACTGCTGCCCAGAGTTCTCCAGTGGGGTAACCTCCAGTTGCGCACAGAGGTGATGATCTTGATATTCCTCCTTTATTATCTCCCTTCCCTCTCCTGTCTCACTTTCTCACTCTCTAATTAGTGCTTCCTGGGATCTCCTTCCAAATAAACCAAATCCTGATCTGGAGATCTGGAGATCTGTTTCTGGGGGAGCCCAGCCTAGACAACTCTTTATATTAGAGTCACTAGTATTCCATTATGTGAGTGTTGGGCCTGCTTTGGCAAGGAAGACACACCAGGTTCTTTGATAGAGAGGGGATTTATTATGAGGATGCCTAGAAAACTGCAGTGGAAAATATCTTCTAGACCTTTGGCAGACCTGGAAAGTGACTCCCAGCCCCCACTCAGCCATGTGCTCTTTTCCCATAACTGCCTCTGCTCTGCTTCCCAAACTGCCTTGCTCCTCATTCCCTTCCAGTTTTGGAGGGGCCTCCATCATGACTGATCCAAATCCCAGAGGAAACTAGTTTGATCACTGGACAGAGGTCCTGTATGGTCGGTTACCTACCAACAAACAGAATGAGCAACTGTCAGCTTGAGGCTCCTGCCTGACAATTTCAGGCAGGACTGTTTCAGGGAGCAGGGCATATTGGGAGTAGCAGGCATGGAGCCCAAATGTTCAGTTCGCCCCAGTGGCCTGCTCTCAGATTCTGTCACATACTCAAGTCGCATTTCCTGAGCCAAAAGCTCCCAGAGTACAAAGCCTAGGTCTTACTAATGAGCATGGCATCCACAACATTTAGTCATCCCAACGAGTCCAAATAGGCCATTAGACTCCATTCAAGCCAGTGTTCTTTAAAGTAGTCATTCCACATTTCTATAATGAGACACTTGGAGGCAGTCCAACATCTTCTCTGTTGTGGCAGCAGAATTAGACTGGGTAAGAACTTCATCTACCAGCTGTGAGAACTTAGGCAGGTCTGTTCTGTGGGGTGTGCACCTCCCAGTCTGGCCCAGATGTTCGGACGGGCGGTGCCACCACTCACACAGATACTAAACACAATTCATCGGGACCCTTGGGTGAGGGGCACAGACTCCTGCAGCCCTCAGGACACTGGCGGAGACAGAAGAAAGGAAAAGCCCTGGGCACTTTTGCCTCACGGGGACAAACACTGCTCTTCATTTCTCTGCCCTTATCAGGGTAGAGAGAAAACATACAGCTTTAAGTGCTAGCAGCTCTTATACAGCCTCAAGGGCAGATGCTTCCATGTTGGTGGTCTTGGTGGTCATGAGGAGAGAGTTCTTGTCTAGTTGGTGGGCAAAGGTCCGGGCAAGAGAGAGATCTTTCCTCATCTCTGGTCTGGGGGAGAAAGGGGGGGGCTGTTTCTTCATCGGTGGTCCCGGTGGGAAAAAAAAGGGTCGAGCTGCCGCAGTGCAGCTCCTTATATAGCTTGCCCATGGAATGGCCTGAGCCAATCAGCTTTGAGTCCAATTGTCCAATCAGGTTCAGGGGATTTGTGAAGGGTTTTGTACAAATGTCTAACCAAGTTATTTTCATTTTCCCTAGATTTCTAATTTACAAACCAGAACTTCAAAGCTGTTTTCCCAGTTTTGGGGTTTTTGCCAATTTCCTCCCAATTTCTCCCTACCCTGTGCCTCAGTTTCCTCACCTATAAAATGGGAACAAGAACAATAGTAATAATACTTCCTACTTTATAGAATTGTGATAAGGATTGAAACAGGGTAATCCACATAGGATTTGTCCCAGCGCTTCAATAAAAGTCGTAGTTGGTGGTGATGGTACTATTATCCAAACCCATTCCGCAACTCTAGCCTCAAAGTCCTGCAGCCTGCTGTGACCTTGAAAGGCCCACCTGCCTGAGTGGGCATCTATTATTGTTGCAGTATGCCTCTTGAGTCTGCAGCCATATCATCCTAGCATCTGAGCCCGCTTGCTCTTGGTCTGGTTAGTCCTTGTATGGGAGGTGGCCTTGGAATATACCACATGCTGCAGGCTAGGGAGAAGGACCTGGTACTCCTGAAACAATCCACCCTTGAAAGCCCTATGAATAGCAGAGAAGCACTGACAATAGTGCCAGGTATGGCACAGTGTCAGAGAATGTTTCATTGTGTTATACATAGGGTCACTATGAGTCAGACCCTACTTGATGGCACCTAACAACAGTGTGTTCTTAAGGCCACACCACTCCATCCCTAAAAGTCCTTGCACATACCTAGAGTACTTTCCCCAAGAAGAATTCTTGGAAATCTCGTTGTCTCCATCCTCTTGCTCTGCGATGTTTCTGGGCCCTTCTGGACTGACAGCCTTGGGCTCTGGATGGACTAATGTTCAGTGGCTCGAACAGATGTCTTGGATGTCTTGGATGTCTTGGATGCGTCAGATGGACGAGTCTTCTGGGCTCGCAGGCTCCAAGCCAGAAGGAGCCTCGATGCCTTTTCCCTGTGTTTCAGGCCCATCATCCTGGACCCAGTGGACCCCACCCACAACGTGGCAGAAGGGTACAGATGGGACATAGTCGCCCAGAGGGCCCGCCAGTGCCTGAAACAGGACTGTTGCTATGACAACAGGGAGATTCCAGTCCCAAGCTGGACTGTGAAGGTAATGGTCCTCTCAGAGCTGTCAGGGGCTCCAACCTCAGACCTGGATGACTTCACAATCTCAACTCACTCACTTCTGGGTGGAGACCAGCCTTGCAAGGCAGGCTATTTGAGGATTTGAGGCCCCACTTTACCACCCACCAGCTCTGTGACCCTTGGAAAATTCTTTGGGTCTCTGAGGCTCAGACTCCTTATTTTTAAAATCTTCTCCTTTCCTTTCATTTTCCCATAGTCTACTGGAAAATCAGTTCCATGTTCCTGATCATTCTTTACATGAGCTAAGCCCAGTCCCCTGCAGCTGTAGCCCTGTGGCATCAGATCCCGTCAGATCTCGGAAGCTAAGCAGGGTCGGGCCTGGTTAGTACCTGGATGGGAGACTGCCTGGGAACACCAGAAGCTGTAGGCTTGGGAGAAGGACCTGGCAACCCCCTCCCAAAAATCAATCTGCCATTGAAAACCCTATGAACAGCAGAGAAGCACTGACAGTAGTCTTTCCCCTGTTGTACAGAGGGTCGCTATGAGTCGGATACCGACTCAACGGCACCTAACAACAACAACAAGCCAAGTCCAGTCAACCCAATCAGCTGTCAAGTGCCAGCACCTGGCTTAGAGTTGGGGTGCAGAGAGAGGGAACATGGAGGTACAGATGAAGGACACAGCCCCTGCCCTCATGGAACTCATCCTATGCTGTTAGGAAGCAAGTCCCTTAAAGAAACTTGCACAAATCTGCTAAAAAGATTATCAGAGAAGACAAAAGACTCAGAAAATACAAAATGCTAATAGTCTTATGTGATATCAAATTTATGACATAGGCATAGATCATAATAATCTAATATATTCACATTGCTCTTTACAATTTGCAAAGCATTTGTCTAGAGACTATCTCCACTGATCTTCACAAGAAATTCTATAAAGCAGGAAGATTATATATTATTATCTTATTATTATTACTACTACTATTGTGCCATTTTATAGATGAGGAAACAGGCTCAGGAAGGTTGAGTCACTAAATCAAGGTCATACAGATTAGAGACAGAAAAGGTAGGATTCACAACCAGGTCTTTGTGAGGCTCTGGAAACAGAAAGTAAATGTTATCTGGAGTCACGGATAAGCAGGAGCTAGGTCTCCAGGTGAGCACAGAAGACCAGGAAGAGATACCAGTGCTCAGAACAGAGAATACTCCCAGTTGAGGGCTGGAATGGGACCAACAAGAAAAGGATAGGAAGTAGGGATAAGCAAGGTATGTGCAGGAGAAAGAGACTGACCCACTGGGAGCAGAAGGTAGAAGCAAAATCAGAGATTTTATAATAAAGTCCAGATTACAAATAGCACGGGCAGGGGCACCAGCCAAATGAAGCCTACAGATGGACTGAAGAGTATATGTCTCTGGATTGTTCTTGAATATAAAAGAAAAAAAAAGTGCAGTTTCATTTCTTTTCTTTCTTTTTCTTTTTCTTTTTTTTTTTTGAGACAATATCTCACTATGTAGCTAGCCCAGGCTGACTGTGAACTTACTAGGCAGCCCAGGCTGGCTCTGTTTTTGATGTTCTTTTCCTTTCTTTTCTTTTTCTTTTTTATTTCTTTTCTTTTATTTTTCGTTTTTATTTCTTTTCTATTCTTTATTTTCTATTTTTATTTTGTTGTTTCATCTTTTTGTTTGTTTGGGGTTCTGGTCTTTTGTTGCTTTGGTTTTTTGTTTTTTGAGACACGATGTAGCCCAGGCTGGCCTTGAACTCGTCATCCTCCTGCCTCAGCCTTCTGAGTGCCGGAATTACAGGTGTGCACCACTACACCTGGCTTTGCAATGATTTTTATCTTAATAGATCAGAAGACTTTGCAATCCTAGGCTTAGATTTCTTTACAGACCCTGCTGTGCTCCTTACCCACTTAGCGACTGACATTCAGTGAATGTTTAAAGTGCACTCAGTAAAATTTAAGTTATAACAATAAAAATTTAGTCAGTTTAAAGAGGGCTGGGATTTAGCTCAGTTGGTAGAGTGCTGCGCTGCAGTCTCTGAGGTCCTGAGTTCAATTCCCAGCACCACAAAAATGGGAGAAGGGCCTGGTAATCCACTCCCAAGGCAATCCCGAAACAGTCAGCCAATGAAAACCCTATGAGGGTCGCTATGGGTCGGATACCGACTCGACAGCACCTAACAACAACAACAACAGCTATAATCACCTTATGTGTAAAATGAGAAACCCAACTTCATGGGGCTGCTGTGAGAAGAAGACGCATTCAGAGTATGGCAGGTGCCCAGCATAAAGCCTGCAAAGTAGTTGGCACTCTCTAAACATGTGCAGCACCTGCTGCCATTTTCATTGCCATTGCAAAGATGAAAGTGTAGAGGGGAGCTTGTGCATGTTGGACAGAGTCCTGTGAGCTTAACCCTTCTCCTTCCCTCTTGCAGAGAGCACCAGATATCCAGATAACCGTGGAGCAGTGGGGTCACTCAGATTTGATCCTCTGGATGAATCCTTATGAGACCATAAAGAAGGTTAAAGAAAAAATCCAACAGAGCAGGGGCTACTGGGGCCTGCAGCGTCTGTCCTTCCAGGAGCCCGGTGGCGAGCGGCAGCTCCTCAGCAGTCACTGCTCTTTGGCTTTCTATGGGATCTTCTCTGACACCCACATCTACATGCTGGACACCATCTCCCCTGAGATCCAGGTCTTTGTAAAGAACCCAGATGGTGCGAGCTATGCCTATGCCATCCACCCCTACCACTTCATCCTGAGCCTGAAACAACAGATAGAAGACAGGCAGGGGCTGTGCTACCAGCAACAGCAGCTGGAGTTCCGGGGCCAGGTCCTGCAGGACTGGTTTGATTTTGCGTGCTATGGCATCCAAGACAGCGTCACCCTCATCCTCTCGAAGAAGGCGGAAAAGTCTCCATTTCCACACAGCTAGTTTCCTCTGGAAGCTCTTCTGCATTTCTGCCATCTCATCCCAAACTCATCACATCCACCTCCCCTTCCAGCAGTCAGCTACGGAGGTCTCACGTCTTCACCAGCTTTAGAAGTGACTATCCTAGCCCTACTGATAGGGAAGAAGATGGGTGGGAGACTACGTGTACAAATGGACAATGGCCAGACTCTGGTTGACAAGAGAAGTCTGACCCACAGCGTTCTGCAGCAACCACCTGAGACCAGAACCCCTGCCACAACCAACCCCAAACCAAGTCAGGACCTAGTGGAGAAGTGCCAGCTTCTCTACATCCCTTCCCCTACCTGACTCCAGTTCCCATTCACAACTAGAGGAAGCCAGATGAGCTCCCCAAACCAATCACATAGGCAACCTTGCTTCTGGTTGGCCCACATTCAGCATCCCTCCACCAAAAACCTTGATTGTGGTATGCCAGAACCCTTCCTCTTTGTCCTACACGCTATTTAAAAGCATGCCTCTGACTCTGTCAAAGGCAAGGGATGTGGCTGATTCCTTTACAAGTTGGGAATAAACAATCTTTGCTTATTCTCATTTGGGTGGTCTTTGTTTATTTGCACAAGTGCTAATGCTGTCCTAATGGTTAAAGCATAAGCATTTGAGCCTCTCAAGTCTGGGGATTAAGGCCTGTAGAGAAACCGAGACAAAAAGAGGCAAAGTCTAAGAGACTGAGATAAAACACCATTAAAAAAAAAATCCCCTCAACTCCTGTAACCAACATGCAAACAGTTCACAATAGAGACTTAAACAATGATGACAACGACAATAACAACAACAACAAGAAAACAGTGCCTTGATGTTGGGAACAAAGAATTCCCAGACAGGCGAGACCTGCCATTGAGATAAAACCAGAAGAAGGAGTACAACATGGGCTATGAGCAACAATAACAGGAACTGGGGGAAGGTCATGGCCAGGCATGGAGCCAAGGCACGCAGCTTTCCCAGCTAGTATTTTTTCATCTTGCTTTATTCTTAGAGTACTCCCCTCAGCAACAGCTTATCCAATAGCAATTAGGCAAGTCTCTTTGTGAATAGCAGACCCAGCCTTCTTGCTTCTCTCTATAAAACCCCCTGTATGACGTTCAATAAACGGACTTGATCAGCAACTGCAGACTTGTCCCCTTGTCTCCTTTCTTCCACTCCCCCCTCCCCCACAGTGACCCTTCGATTGAGCCGCGGGCCAGCTCACCTTTATTTTCAAGAGGTATCACATGATCAGGTTTATACCAATCAACCCGGAAAAAGCTTCCTTTGCCCTATTTTCTGGTGGACTACTCACTTACAGCATATCCAATGTGCTTCATAATTAGTTCTCAAAAGCCTCTGGGAAATTTAGCAATAGTATTCTGTATATTTACCAGCACTTTTTGCCTTCAGGGACAAAGTGTTTCCTTTCCAAGGAGTAAACAGGCTAGTCCAGCTGACATCTTTGGATCCTTTATAATGCTCAGTACAGCCCACACTTTAGGTGGTGGGGAAATTCTTACTTTAAAAAACAAATGAACAAGTCACTGTCTTAGTCCATTTGGGTTACTATAAAAATACCATAAACTCAATGGCTTATTAATAACAAAAATTTATTTCTCACTGTTCTGAAGGCCAGGAAGTTCAAGATCAAGACACTGGCAGATTTAGTATCTGGTGAGGGCCTCTTGCTAGTTAGTCGATGGCAACTTCTCATTGTGTCCTCATATGGAGGAAGGGGTGAAGAGCACATCTTTCATGGCACTAATACTATCCATAAGGGCTCTGTCCTCATAATCTAAATTTCTTCCAAAGGTCTGACCTCCTAATACCATCACATTGAGCAGGTAGTATTTCAATGAAAGAATATGAGAGAGACACAAACGTTAAGAGCATAGCAGTCATGTCTCTGTCTCTGTCTCTGTCTCTGTCTCTCTCTCTCTCTCTCTCTCTCATTCTCTCTCTTTCTCTCTCTCTTTCTCTTTCTCTCTCTCATAGAAAGTACAAGGCTAGAAAGTTTATTTCAGTGACAGGGTTTTTTTGGTATGCCTATCTTCAAAGATAAAATAAAGCATTCTAAAAATAAATGTGGCCTTCGTGGCCACAAATGAAGAAAGGGAAGACTTCTATCAGCTTCTGCAATCTGAAATAGATCAAACATGCAATCAAGACATACTGATAATCACTGGTGACTGGAATGCAAAGGTTGGAAACAAAGAAGAAGGCCCAGTAGTTGGAAAATATGGTCTTGGTGAAAGAAATGAAGCTGGAGATCGCATGATAGAATTTTGTCAGACCAATGACCTTTTCATTGCAAATACATTTTTTCAACATCATAAACGGAGACTATACACATGGACTTCACCAGACGGAACATACAGAAATCAAATTGACTACATATGTGCAAAGAGACGATGGAAAAGCTCTGTACAAAATGTCAAAACAAGACCAGGTG